>JAODAG010322394.1:0-11522 GCA_027574785.1 Orphnurgus asper | reverse complement strand
GGGATATATATATATATTCTCCAATATTTGAGGTGGGGGGGGGGGCGGAATATCTTATATCCCCCCAATATTTAGTATGCCTATAGTGAAATAAAAAATAATGTTATTCATATTTAATTTATTTATATTTATTTATTGGGTAATTATAAGTTATGCACTGCTTCTGGGATAATAGCATGTGCGGAACTAGTGATGGTGATGTACCAACATCTCAGAATCTCAGAATCATTTGCTAGGATCTTCGAAGATACAGAGACGAACATCGAAGAGTATGGGCTTAAACCACTGAAACTCCCCCGAAATTAGGATACCCCCGAAGCGACTGACTGGACCAGCACCGAGTCATCAAGCTGAGAATGTCCAGTCGCACGATAGAAAGAACTTATTCGCTGCTGTGGACAGAGCAATGACTCAGATTAGGGAGACGGGTTCAGTAGAACATCGGAGAATGGATTGGGAATATACGAACTCCTTGAAAACATCTTGGTGAAAGCTGAGATGGACAGGGACCTGATCGAGCTTAAGATGTTAAGCTTAAGATCGAACTTAAGTTGTTCTCCCAGAATTTTGAGCCTACTACGATGTTTGATTTCCGTTCATCTCTACGTGAAATGATACTAGAAATGCGATCGCTTTTTCCACAGGTGGAGCAGTTGCTGAGGTTGTTACTTGTTTGCCCTGTCTCTTCATGTGAGGTAGAGCGTTCATTTAGTGCCCTCAGAAAACATGGAAAACAGAGGAGCACTTTAGCTCAGGGGAGATTGAACTGGGTGGCAGTATGCAATGTTCACAAACATCGAATGGATAAACTAGATATAACATCGATAGCAAATGAATTTGTGAGCATGAACAAAGTTAGAAAAAATACTTTTGGCAGGTTTTAGCTGTATTTATGTATCTGCTGTTATTAATGGTTCATCATTACATGATATACTGTAGCCTTTTGGCTTTCTGGTTAGAATTCTAATAGTTCTAAGCTTGTGCCAGACTGGTTTGTCCAGTAGAACGTCATATTTGTCCTGTTTGCATTTCATTAGGAACACCAGTTTTCCAAGAAAAGTATTAGTATATTTCTTTGCATTCATATTTTTTCTCGAATTATATAAAAAGACTAATTGTCCCATTTCTCTGGTAAAATGCACTGCACTTAGTACAAGAAATAGATGATCTGAGGCCTCTAGATTGCACCAAATCGCTTGGCCCCTGGACCCCAACTGTACCCCTGGCTAGTAGCGCAAAGCGTTCTCCTTGGTAAATGTCCCCCCCCCCCAATAATTCAAGCAAATCGCCGACCCTGGACACAGAACCTACACCAAATGTAGGCCTCCTCCAAAATACCATGTGTTTGAGTTCAATTATCACTGAACCAAAAAATAGTATCAACATATAGCATACGGTACCTGTTTTGTACTTCCATGGTTGTACTTTTCGCTATATTTATAGAGCGCAGAATCATGGTAAAACGAGTGTATTTTGTCTTCAAATTTGTCCTCGCCGCTTCGATCACGGGGGTAGTTTGTACATAGTAGGCCATGCAAATACGCATGCGTATACTGATACATTATATTGTTTTCGGTGTAGTACCTTTGTAACAAGTGTCTTCAATCAACCCCGTAAATCAGGTTGAACGAAAGGTCGCATGTGACTTAGGTTCAATGGAATTATAATTGAATTATGTTTTGACCACGTGCATGTATTGGATCTGCGTAAAAGACACTATATACGGCCATGTTTGTTCTAGTCCTTGGACTGGGTCCTAGCATTTCCGGAACGTGACACAAACCTCCAAAACTTGCCCTTTATTAGATATTCGAGTAAAGCTATGTTGTACCGCATAGAATATACCGGATTATCTAACGGTGACAAACCAATCACAAGGAATGTCTACTAACAGTTAAATATGTCACTGTATAAACATATTCCTAGGAATGGTTTAATTTACTTGAAGAAGAAGAAGAGACGACAATTCTTTGTGCAACCCTGTTGGTAACTGACTTGCAACCTATCTAGGCCCTACAGTCAAAATAAGTGTGTTCCTGTCCTGCAGGCAGGGAGAAATCCTGGTGACACTGATTTACAGTGGTAAAATTAGCTTCAGCAGCAAAGTTTGCAAAGGTCGGTAGTTTTTCAAGTTGTAACGTTTAAATTGTTAACTTAGGCCTATATGGGATGCCTGTTCGTCTAATTCGACATTTGTCCGTGACCGTCGGTAGATTTTCATCTTGTGACCGCGTAAGCACCAGTAAACCACCTGTACTACTAACAACGGAAGTTATCCCTATAGGATACGATTGCACTAGTTTTCAACGTCAACAGCAATCATTCACACATGTGGGTAGCAATAGGAAATCGAAAATCCAAGTTTGATGATTTTGGCCAAAAGAAATTTAATAACGTGAGTTACACACCAATGTTTCTATCGTATTTGTGTTGAAACCGGGGGATTCAACCCAAGGTAATTAACCTGTGGGATCATCAGTTATATCAGTTATAATTAGGCTTATTTGGGATTTACTCGCATATCGAAAATAAGGGCCTAGCTATGATGGAGGTTTGCGTAACGTTCCGGAAATGCTAAGTGACCTGTCCTAGGACTATCTTCTTCGTACTGTAATACTCAAGTGGAGTCTAATGGATCCCAACTCGTTTATTGGAACAACGGGTCACTAGTACTGGTTGCAAAGGATCACATTTAATGCCTCTACGTCGTGGAATATATCATGGTTTAGCTACTATACGGTGTAGCTACTATACCGGTACGTGACAAAACGGTGAGCGTGATGGTACATTATCCTCGGCAATACGGTGCATTATTAGGCTAGGCGAATATCTTAGCAGAAAACGCGGCATGCTTTGTTTCTTATTAGGAACTTGTACCAGACGTAGGCTACTACCTATAGTTACTTGGCTGCTATACTACCGCTAGAACTAGTAGTAGTAGTATTATTGACGTTATCCTAACCGACGAACGCGGTTATTTGGCGACATCCGATACTGCGTCACGGTTAGTCCTTGCCATCAGAAATTCGGCATACGGTACCAAGCTGTGTTCACCAAACATTTCCATTGTAACGTTTCTAGTGGAATGTCAATTAACAACGAGTGTTTTATATGCATAGACTACTTGTATTGAAAACAATCGTGCGGTGATTGGTAAATTGTATAATGTTGAACCAAAGTATAGGATACAGGCCTAACTCTACATCAGTGGTAGTCCTTGAATATGCCGCTGTATATATGGGTGCGTATCATCGTCGTACTATGAGATGTGCCGTAGTCAGTCAAGCTCAATGACCAGTACTGCAGTGAGTATATATATATATATATATATACAGTACAGCGCTGTCTATTAGGTTCATAGCATGTATTAGGCCTATGCTGTCGTCTAGTTGTAGGAATGTGTACTGAGGTAAGTTATATCCATGCGCCAGCCTGAGTCTACCGTGTATTATCCATCGGTTTATGCACGCGGTAGCGGACGAACTTGCAGATTCGAGTATTTTCTATACGGATAGAATTTAAATGATCTCACAGAATGACCTGTCTGTTGTTATTTCTCGCTATGATCTAATCAGTCTATGCATGCTACCACTTTTTAAGGGACCAGGATCATCGAAGAGCACTGCTTTTTTAATGGTTCCTGAATCATCCATATTAGGCTACTTACTATGCGTTTCTGTTACACCCGAAGTGAAATAATGTATGCCACAGATGTGTAAATGTAAAATTATCTTACATGTGCCGACTAGGTGAAATAAATTAATTGAACATTTCCGTATATATATATGCCATATAACTACATCTAAAATTATCACTGGGCGTATGTGCATCTTCTCGAAGCATACGTTCCAAACATAAACGTATGTAATGTGGTCTGTTCGTAGACGGGAAATACCGGCTTATGACTTCCCATAGGATCTTCCATACTACGAATCATTTTCCAATATGGGCGAATTCCAAACTAAAAATTCATACAATTATTTACGCAGTACATAACGACAGCATCTTTGCTTGGGGTCGGTTATAATGCAATGATCTGTATGACCGATATAATGTCGTCAGTATTCATGGCGTATACATCATGCATACATACGGTACACTGTCAATCATATGCGTAAAACCCTGGGGGTGGCGAGAGGTGACATTTTCGCCACGTTTGGAGATGGGAGACACGATATAGAATGTCACTCACCATGTCTTGGTACATTACTCCGTAAAGCATTCTTTTTATTTGCCTCGGATATCACCACTACGATACTTTTGCATACGCGCTGTCCGTTCCATGGGAACAGTTCTATTGATTCACTTTTCAAAATTCTCAGGGCGAGGAGTACCGTACTCTAAAATGAGAGGCTGCCAGAAGCGAATATTTTTTTTTAAAGAAAACCCTCACAAGAAAGGATCTAAACCAAACAACGGCAGCATATGCCAACTGACCCACGTCCCAGTCCTATTTCGATCTGACTGCTAAGGCCAGACGGTCATTGGGCTAATGTAGTGCCACGTAATGCGTCAGCTCGTGACTCTGCCGGAGGATACTACACATGATATTAGTCAAAAGACAGAGAAGCGCCCATGGCACACCACACATACTACACATTATCTTAGCCAAAAGGTACGTCGAGAAGCGACAGAAGCAATTACACAACATTTCGCGCGCAGTGGCCGTATATTTCATCTCAGCCTTGTTTTAAAACGTCAATTGTGCTCTTTATTGTTTTCCACCGTAACTATCCTCCTTAATTCCTCTCTCTTTCTCTCTCTTTCCAAACGATGCACATATGCCTACACACATAGTGATACGAAACGTTAAATCTACCGTGTCTCGTCTGCCAACCACTCAGCTCGAAGCGCGCAGAAATATGAAATTTACTGCTTTGGTGTTTTTGATGGCAACAGTTCGTTTACTAGGTGTAGGCTACACCAGTCAGCTGCGACTATTGGGGATGGATTTTGTTCACTCGTGAGACCTATTTTTGAGGGACAATTCCCTCACAGTTTGTTCTTTGTTTGCTTTTACAAGCACCCCCTGCCACCACCACCCCCCCCCCCATACGGTCAAAACAAACTCAGAGCAACAAATATGGCAACAATATCTCCATTTATAATTCCTCATAAAAATCTGATTGTTAATTGGACCGGTGGACCAGTTGTATGACCTAGATCAACTGAGTCAGTCATCAATTGGCAGCAGGGCCGTATCGAAGTACGGTATGAGGGTGTCGCCCCCAGCATTTGATCATATTCGTCAAATCTCTTCAATGGCACTGGTATGGTCGCATATCATATTCGGGCATATCCAGAATAATCCAGTGATGTGAAATCCTCATAATCTTCAAATTTGCTAACGTCTCTACTGGAAACAATGTTAATCTCTACACAGCGTGGCATCATCAGGCCAGTCTGCATCTAGAGACCTTTCAATTTAAGAACTTCAAATCAAAATTCCCCTCCCGTTGGACCCTTCCTCCAGGAACTCTTTCGGTCCGGAATTCGAACTCGGGACATCCTGCTTGATGTGTCGAGAGAGAAAAAATATCGTCGGCAAATGAAGTTAACAACGTTTTATGGAACAGCTAGCTCTACACTACTCTAGGATTACAAGTACACAAAACGTCATCTAGATAACTTTCATGATTTGTTGCCATGGCGGTATGCGGTATACTTGAGACTTTGGCTGCAATTACTTTTTTACTTAGGCCTTATAGCCATCTATTTTTGCATACGGTAGTCACTGCCGAAGACTATTAATTCCGACATTTATCCACGTATAAGGGCTACAGGGTTTATTGTCGAATAATTCCAAAGGTTTGCAAGCAGGGAAACGCTTTCGTGTAGTAGTAGTGTGATTACAGTGACGTGTGTGTATATATACTAGTTGCATGACGTGGGCGACATTATTATCTAGGTATTACGGTATTACATCCCATAATGCCAACAAGGCAATTAAAACGCTTTTTCGCGCATCACCAGTATAGGAGACAACTGTAGCTGAGACATCCCTTCGCCTTTTTTTAAGTAAGTAAAATTAATTCAGAGACATTTCGCGTTATAGCCTTTTAGGCATGATGATAAATCGAGATTGAAAATGTTTACGTTGAGACAAACCGTGACCGCACTTGAATCACCGTGACGCATCAAACGGCGTTTACTTCATAGTCAATTTGGACCTAATCAGTTTTGACTTGAAAATCTTAAATTACTGATCATGGGATTCATGGGTTTAAACCGTATGACCCCATGCGAATGGTTGGTATATACTACGGTACTGTACGGTCATCGTCTTCATACTGATTAGAACAAAGTGTATATGAATCTGATGTAAACAATAGACCCACACAGAAGTTAAATTTAATATATAGGCTACATAATATAACCGACGAAATTTATCTTGTAGGCTAAGATCGTGGCTAAGATCGTGTGTAGTATCTATGGTATTTAGGACGGCCCGCAATGGACAATGCATGGTGGGTTTACATCCTCAAACAGAGTCAACCGCTACACATTACGTGGCACTACACGGGTCCAATGATCTCATGGCCCCAGCAGCCCGATCGAAATAGGATTGGAGCTGGTTCGTTTGATGCCATTTTTGGGTTCGAGCCCCAGTTCTTTCTTGGTTGGTTTTTCTTTAAAAAAAAAACCCATTCCGTGGCACTACGTGTCTCGCCCAATATACCGATCTCACGTTCTGAACAGTCCGATCAAAATGTGATTATGGCCGGGTCAGTTGTCCAACTTTTCGCGATCGTATCGTGGCGTATTGTGTTGGTGCAGTTGTTTGGTTTTAGAGGCCCAGGTTCTTCCTTGGGGGGGGGGGGGAGGGGGCTGTACTCGAGCATGACCCTAGGGGTACCCTAGCTATATGAATTAGGGCCAATGGAATTCTCGATCGTATTACATCCATAATTCAGGATCGTTTTTATAATGTGAATGCATTGAATCATATTATCGGACCCATCTAAAGGGGTGTACTAACCATTCAAATTTAATCTTAAAATTAATTCAGTTATTTATCCGTTCGATTGCAGCGTTCATTCTAAATAGAAGGTTAAAATTCTACCAATAAACTTTAAAGCCGCATTCACGTTGCTAATATTATATTTTACTAGGAAACCCAAGAATAGTTAATAAATAGTACCGTAATAAATGGTACGAATGCCAGACCGTTTGAACGACATATAGTTCACGAGTAGAAGAAGTCTTAGCGACTTCTTTTAATTAAATCTGCTCCCTGGTATATGAGTAGAAGAAACTTTCTTGGACCGCCGAATAAACGGTACTTTTTCTTGGCGTCGACGCGAGGAAAATTCAAGTCCACGAACATGTTCGATGACCAGAATTTTGAGTTCCCCCTGTGTAAAAGTTTTGTAATGCACACGTAGGCTATAAGATAACTCCGACCCCTCCGATGACATTTGAACTACGGCGATAAATTCATACCGCTCGCCTTAGGGATCGACCAAGACGTATACTGCATTCAACAATATTTTCAAAAAAAGAGGTTGGTCATTTAAATAACCAATATTGATTTATTAAAACAGAAGTGATTCTTCACCTGATGGGGTTTGCTCGGCATGATTATCGTTCGTTAATCTCTCTCGGTCTCTGTCTCCTAATTGTGCTGTCGTCTCAAATAATGCAATGTCATTGCATGATGCTGCATTTAAAAGTGCCTCTACTTCCGGTAGGTAATTTGGTTTTCATCTTTTTTTTTCTTTTTTTTTTAATTAAAGAACTGGAACAATATATTTGCGTTAATATACCATACATGATATCAACCACGGCGTTGTCTGAAATTATTTTCGTGTCCCGGACATTTTGGAGTGCTCTGTAACTTATAATATAGGACATAGCGAATTGATATTGTGAGACTGTGTTGATTAAGTCCGGAAATTTCCGATTTTGTTATTTTGCTCTCGAAAATATCAGGAAACTGATCGAAATATTTTCGGAAAGTTTTCGGTCCTTTTCGGATATTTCTGTCACCGCTGTTTTCGAATATGTGGGATTCAGAGGTCACGCACTAATAACGGTAGTGGTTGGGGGTAACATGTGCCCCCATACACAATGAACATAAATTTCAGGAAAATATATTTTTGAGAGAGTCTCTGCCCGCACCCCGACCGTACTACGTGCTTGGACTCTGAGGCCAGGACTGGGGGTAAGAGAGTCCGATGAGATCTAAGGGCAATACATAGGTGGAAGTCAAAGTGGCATACACCTAAGGTCCAACTTTTGGGTTTTGGTCCATCTGGTGAGTCAAGCCGTAGCGTCATTAACCACGATATCGGTCAGAGCAAAGGGGACCCCAAGTAGCAGCGTTCTGGTCTAAGGGTGAGAACTGGGTGCGAGTCATCGGATCATATCGTCCAGATATCTTGACAGTAGCACGGCTAACTCCAGTCATCTCAAATAATGCAAGTCATGCATGCTGCAACTTCTAACACATGCCGTTCCTTCCGGTAGGTAAATTGGCCGCTATCTCTTCGAAGAACCAGTAAAAAGCTAATTTGGTGCTCATTTTTATACCATAGCGACCGTGGAAAGTATTTTGTTATATTAATTTAGAATGCGCTGTAAACAAATAGTGCGACTTTAACGAATGGATATGTCGTTGACTGTCGTCTGTAGATATGTGGTATGTGGATGTTTCTGCAACATGTGTGAAAATTATTCATATCAGAACAGAAAACGAATGACATGCGTGCACGTTTCTTCCCTTCCTCGATGAGAAATTTCGTAGAATTATTTTAGCAGAGTGTTAGTTATTTTAGCAGAGTGTTAGCATGGGTGTAGTTTGTGTTAGAGATGACATATGTTGTGTAGTTTGTTTAAACCAAATGCAAACCTGATACTGTTTAGAGAAGAATATTTTCTGAAGTACAATATTAGCGTGGTCACGGCCTCATAATCTTTGACCCACTATGTATGACACCATTGTGATTTGTCGCGGTTTAATTAATTAAATCTTAAGTCAAATTCTGTAAAACCACGGTGGGTTTGTGAATGAAGGGCGGATATGACGTCGATACCAGTAATCAGTCGTTCTGTTCTACTGACTCTTATTAAAATGAATGAGCACAAGTTAAGGAATACTCGATGTTTTTTCTCCAAAGGTCTAACTTATCCAAATCATGCCATAAATGAATTACCGGTACGTTTAGAGATACGATGTATCTTTTTATGGACTCACTATTAGGCTCCTATCAAGGAGAAATTTCAAGCAGTTGGTTAGGCGTGCAGGCATGGAATCCATACTTTTCAAAAGATAGGCAGTGATTGGGGGAAAATGCAGAGAAGGGCTAACGCACTAGGCTTGTAAGTTCTACGAGAGATATTTGGTATATATAGTGAAAGGTTGAAATATCTTAATTTTAACTTCTCTTGATCTTAGGCGACTTTGTTCTACTCCAAGCATTACAATTGTTCATGGCAGTCAATTTATATTTTGATACATTGTTGTTGTTTTTTGCGTTCCGAGTCGATAAGCAATAGAGGCCACTGTTTCAACAAACATTAGAAGGTGCGAAGTACATAGGTTTATTATATATTTATTATATATAGATTTGTGGATGAGTGGAACAATCTGCCGGATTCGGCCGTATAGTGTCAATAATGTTAATGTCGTTAAGAATGCTCTTGATAGCTCTCTTGACTAAGTAATTGTATGTTGGGTTCGTGTGGTTTGGGTCCTTGTCAGAAACGTATAGGCCTACACACACGTAAAATGTATATACACGGTAACGTATACACACACAGACACACACACACAAGGTAACGCATACACACACGGAATAGCTCATAGTTTGTACATATACCGTATTGTTTGTGACAGTAGTGACACTAGCAATATGTACGGGTCACGGCTGGGGGACTGGGTGAGAAGGGGGAATGGCACGTGCCTAAAGACTACGTCACTACACAGAGATAACAATAACACATCAATACCTCATAATATCATAGAAGGATCATCTTCAAGACAATTGCAAATAATAACATATCACCGGTGTTGATGAAAAAGGTTAATGGTATCTCAATACACTGTTAGTAGCTGGTCGCTTTTGAGAATGGTATTAAGCTAAATTCATTCCCAATTATTCAGATATTTATTGATGATAGGGGTATATCAGTGATTGCAGAAATTGAAGAATCCTCCCGTGTATGCCATGGTCTAGCTGCGCCACCTTCTCTGTGATGGGCTCCTCTGCTGGAATTACCTACGGTCCATATAACTGTTGGGTACAGTTGGGTGAGGGACGGCCACCTCTCTTCAGCAGCTTTCAAACTCAGACTCAGTCTGTAGTTGGAATAACAGTGTACATGATTCCTTTAATAGTACTACTTCATACGGTACATGCATAATATAATATCCCAATAACGTTAGGCTATACATGGTTGTGTTACTGGAAGCGGCTAGGTAGCTGGCTTGTTTCCGATTCACCAATTGCGTCTGTATCATCGCCATCATCCATTGCATTCACTAGAATATATAGTTGTTGTTTTGGACTTTAATAATAATATTGCTTGATCTTGTTTAACGAACATATGAGTCAGCCGTCAGAACCTAACATTTTCTTTCCCATCAATAAAAATTTGTCTGTAATAGTTTGGCAATTTTTTGTTTTTGTTTTTTGTGTGAATGGTTGTAAATTAGTTGGTCTCAAGCTGAGCGTCGCATACGTTTGATATTTGTCAGAGGTTACCTGGTGTAGTTTCTTCAAACTGTGAAGCAAGGAAAATGCGAATTTGCGATTTGCATGAGAAGAGATATTTTGTTATATTTTGAATTACTAAATGTCTATTTGTATTTTCAACTTTATAAGCTACTTGCTATTGTACTGTACGTTTGTGATTGTTGAAGCGCATACGAATAGTGTTACTGCTTGGCCTAGGCTATATGTTTGTCAGTGAGTATGAACAAATACATGTTAAATGAAGCAACTGGAGTCGCTGGAGGAGTAACATAGTAGATCTGTAGATATGATTTGAAGACCTTCAAACGAGACATTCAAGGCTCAGCCACGTCTATCCGGCGATGCATCATCAAATTGCGCATAAATTAATGGGGTTGGAAATTGCAGGCAAGAGTTTGTTCAAGCGAGTTATTTCTCCTGGTCATCTATCCGTTACATTAATAAGTTTCCACAAGCAATTACCGTACCCAAGCGATATTCCAAAAGGAAGGCTTCTAGAGAGCAGCTTACTAAATAAATGTTATTAATCATGCTTCTTGGGGCGCGGTAGCCATCTTCCGCCAAGGGACACGACTTGCAGTAACTGCAGAACTCGAATCGGCCTGAACTATAAATATAATATGTTTTTTCTCTGCCGTTCTCTCCCTGTATAGAATTAAGCAATTAACTGATTGTTTTATATAAAACTCTGACTTCACGCGAGATCTTCAATCCTAAAGATGACCATTGGTGGATGATTAATATGGTGTACGTTGTAGGCAGCGAAAGATTAGTAGAACGGTTATTTGTCATCTGGTGTTATCTATTGCTATATATAGGCTATAT
>JAODAG010322361.1:0-11525 GCA_027574785.1 Orphnurgus asper | reverse complement strand
ATATATATATATAGTTTACGAAATCGGGCATATGGAGAGACCCCCCACCCCTTATTTAGTTTATTTATTACGAGCATTTAACCAGAACTTGGAAGCAAAATTAACCTCTCTCATTATGTGATTTTCACAGGTAAGCTTGCTTGTTTTAAGTTATAACGTTAGAACTTATAAGCTTAGACTTAACCAAACCAGAAGTTGAAACAAAGAAAAATTATTTATCGGTCCAGCTATCTCAGAAAATATATCGCAGAAAGACAGTGTCTTCAGTGTTGCAGCCTGAATAAGACTGGAACTTTCTCGTCTGTACGCACTAAGATGTATGTAGGCCTTTGTATATAGGCTAACCGGGAGTTGTATTATACTCCGTGGCTAAGGTTGTATGTTTTGGTTCTCAGTAATGTATATAATGTAGTTCTTAATTCGTTGGTCTGTATGAATGGTCTATGGGGGTATTCATATGAAACACTTCTTAGCTTTAAAGGGGGAGGGTGTCCTTAACGGAGGAGCAACGCATGTTTGTGAGTTCGTAATTCCTCAGTCGGTAACGGTCTATGAGGTTATTCGTGTGAAACGCTTCACCATGAGAGGGGGCCCTTAATGTTGATTGGGTCAACACATGTTTGTTAGTTCTTACTACCTTGGCCGGTAATGGTCTAAGAGGGTATTCCTGTGAAACACTTCAGAGCTACATCATGAGAGGGCGTCCTTAGTAGGAACCTAGGCTCCAATTTCCAAAGCAAAAGCAAGGCTTAGGCTAGTTTATTTAGTGAAATAGTACTAGTAGCTACCGGTAGTTTCTCCATTGGGGCTGATTAGATGCAAAATTAACATAATTGTTTGTTGCAAACTAATTGTAGGCTACGTTAAATGTTAAGGTCATATGTTCAAAACGGATGCATATTCATTAACTTTCACCTTTTCTTCACATGTATTGTATTTACAGTTTTTCTATAGGCTACCAGGTTTGTACAAAATTTACAACGATGAACGGAGGGAATACAATGTAATCCAATATTATACCATGATTACCGACCACGTGTTTGACCTTACATTAAATATGCTAAATATCTGGCTGACCAAAACATTTTAATAGAAATGTCTAACAATATAGTAGAAATAGCTGGCTGACCAAACTCTTTTAGTAGAAAATGCTAACAGTTTAATACGGTAGTGGCGCAGATAAAAAAAAACGTTTTGTTTCAGCGGTTAAAAACAGAAATCTTGGATATCATCCTACAATTTGTTTTAGAAGTTATTTTTTGGCAGCTCATTTTTCCAAAATCATTTCGATACAAAGGGGTTAAATTAATTAAAACTGCTAAATAACTCCCGGGTGAGTGTAGCAATAACAGTTTTTAGTAGGCATATACAGCGGTTAAAACCTTGAAGACACTCTTGTATTTGGATAAAGTATCACAAGTTTGTATATTATAACAACATGGAAGAGACATATTATGAATATTTGGGGTTCCTAACAGATATCAATCATGAATTATTTACTACAGAATATAATTTACTATATTTTAATATCAACGATAAAACAAAGGATCCTATAACAAATAAACCATGGAAAAGTTGCAAAGGGATGTTGCAAAGGAATTCGAAATAGATGGTGCTGCTGCAGATTATTCAACTCGGTTCTTAATTTCTAATGGTGCTGATGATGAAGGTGCTAAAATGACAGATGAAAGAGAAGGGCTTGCGGCTTTTACAATTGTGGTTCAAACCAATTTTATTTTATCTCTCTTTTGCCCAATTATAAAGACATCAGACTAAATTTATACGTGACGTTGGAGGAATGTGGGTTGGTAAAAAATGCAAGAGGACCTGTGGAAAAATTAAAAAAGGTACTAAACGGTCATCATCGGTCATCATCTCAAGGGACCCTAAACCAAGATTATTAACAGGTATTGATGCACCATATTACAGTGCTTACACTGTAAGTGTAAAAGTTTATGGTCTATTCAAAAGCTGATAACAGTAGGTTTTAAGCAAATATGAATAAAGGTGAATATAACTGTGTTGTACAACGATGCATAGAGTATTTTCGGGACTCAGAGAAACAAATTATTGCAAAATGAGAACAATGTGTACACGAACAGGGTGTTACAGTAGAAGATGTTACAAAGCTTGAGAAATATTAAAAAGATTATTAACACGTGACACTAATAACACGTGACACTATTCATGCAACTGGTAAATACACTGTGTCAGGAATTACCCATCAGGGTAAAATTGAAATTATAGCACATAATGGACATGCTTGGTCAAGGGTATTAAAATTTCCACAAGAAAGAAATTATGTTATTTTGTTTGAAGGTGATATTTTGAATTCTATCAAAGAACACCACCAACAGAATCCTGCAGTAGTATTGTGGCTTGATAGGTAGTTTAAAGATGATAGATTACCATATGAAAATGTGCAATATGTATTACCAGATGGTAGAGTCTCTCGTAAACAAAGATCACGAAAAGCATATACGATTGGTAGAAGAATTAGATTCAAATATGTATATGCCCTTCTGTAAAAGTCTTGCGGCTTTTACAATTGTGAAAGAAGTTCAAACCAATTTTAAATGAATTTAAACAAGACATTAGAAATACTATAAGTATTTATATGAAAAGCTGAGATTCCAAGGCTTTGGTGAATACATAACAACAAAGATTTGGTTAGTATTAATGGAAAATTACCCCCGTAATATTACTGTTGGATATAATAAAAAGTGGGATTTCAATGAAAATGTAAATCGGATCCTTTAATTCCTGTATGGGTATGGTAAACATTTTCTTGACATTGGTGGGTATCAATGAAATTTTTATTATTTATAATCGAGTCGAATATTCATATAGGTCATGAAACAACTGAAGCTATTATAGCACTAAAATTCATAACAAAATATGGATGCCGCAAGGTAGAACTATTGGATGTTATATTATTGGAAGGAGGTAAATATAATTATAATATATAGTGCTCACTCAAATACTTGTTACTGATTCTGGTGAAAGTGATTACATTATTAATCATACAATTATAAAAAATGGTACTTTAGTTGGTAAGAGAAAATGTCCCTTAGGCGACATATTAGAGTTCATGGATAGAAAAACCCACAATATACACGTTTGAGAGCATCCATGTCAGCATTTGCACATTTTAACGATGTTAACTAGATTTACAAAAGATGAAGCAGTTAGAGTGGCAGTCTGTACAATGGAGAGAGAAAAAGATTGAACAATTATATAAAGCACCATATCATGCAGTTTAAACAAAGCAAATATATAACAAATATTAAAAGATTTGGACAACCTCCAACTATTATTACAGGTGATCCTAATGAATGGTTCATGGTAAACGGAGATTATTATGAAGAAATACACCAAGACTATAGAGCTAAAGATGGAAATTTAAAAACGATTAAAACAATAACATGTATTATTTAGAAATGCGGAAGTTTTACCCTTAGTGACCTGGAACACATTTATAAAAAATGGAAATGATATTATTTTCTCCTCAAAAAATCAAACAATCCAAATTGCACTTAATAAGATTAAGTTATCATAAAAACCATATACCAATTCTTTACAATCCAAAGGATTCAAGATTACAACATATCGATGTAATGAAGAAGGTTTGGATCATAGAGGTTGTTCTACAATGGTCTAATCTAATTTATCTTGCTGTCTCCAGAGTAAAGTATATGTCACAACCAAAATATGATTTTGTAGGACCAATAGAGAAAGAAAAGAATCCAAACGTCGCTAGAAAACTGATCCTAAAACCAGGTGATATATCGATTATATAATAATTCTTAACGTTAAAGAAAATGAGCCATATCAATGTTATGGGAATATACATCAGGAAATGAAAACATTTTTCTGCTGATAGAATAGATAATAGTAAGGGTTTTCTACCTTTTTCTCTGTTAAATGGAACTTTTAGGTCTCTACCACAGTTGTTGCATGATCGTGGTTCTGATCTTGTTCCAACACCACATTTTGAAGGCACTTCTCTTGTAAACGTATTGTTTTAATTAACAAGTCATCGTAAGAAATCATTCACCCGTTGTGTTAGATAATCGTATCTATTTTCATTAATATTCAAATATAGTAAATTATTTTCTGTAGTAAATAATCCACGGGGAGACCCAAAAGTTCATAAAATTCCACATTCTTATAATTTTCTATTCTATAATTGGGAATTTAATCCATCTATTAGAATAAGACAATGTCAGTGGCATCTTCACCTCAGGGAGCCAGTCTTCAATTTTTGTTTACTCAAGAACTAAAGAACAAGGACACTGGACAACTTTTCGGCTTTCTCTGTATGTATATATATGCATATGCATATATATGCATATGTATATATGCATATGTATAATATATATATATATCTATAGGCCTATGCATATGTTTAATGTATATATATTTAATAGATATAGATATAAAATGGGGTCCGAATCATAAATCTGGGGTCATTAAAATCTGCCCCAGTAATAAATTTCCCTTGATTAATGACCATTGTGGCGAGATCGCTGATTGTGCCTATTATATTTATAGTTCCTGAGCTATGGTCATAAAATTAGTCCTAAAACTGTCCCTCTAGAAGGTGAATGGCATTACCAAAAGCCAGTGGAGCAGTCGCATCATGGTCGTATGGGAAACAGTAGATTTCACCCGTTTCAGTCCATCACCGCCTACTTTACGAGACAAACTGTATAGCCTATAGGCTATGTCTCATTGGTCGTTCATCACTGCATACTTTAAGACAGGCTAGATAGCGAAAGTGATTTGTCTTCTAGGACTGCCTACTAAGACAAACTGTGCAGCGTAGATCCAATCCGTCTTCCATCACTGCCTACTATAAGACCAACTGAACAGCATATAGGTCCCATCAGTAACAAAGCAACAAATGCCCATGTATTTAGAATCAGTCTCGATTGAGAGAAGAATTACAAGAGACGCAAGGTTCCCTTCCACAAGATACATTGATCCCTGATATCACTTCATACATCATGACAAGTTTTCTAACATATTAGTTTACCAACAAAGCTGAAGCCTACCACAAAAAACCAAAATAGATTAGAAATCTAAGAAAATTTAAAACACTTCTATCCCGCATGTTCTGCCATCTTTCCAAAATGAAGTCAGGCTATCCGGATAAGACCTGCATATTAAAATGAACACCAGTATAAATGTTAGCCTCCGTTAACTTCAGCATACTATTTTCCTCATGGATGTAGTCTGCCTTGTCTATATAGTTTTGAGGTATTATGGAACGCCATGTACCGTAACTTAGTGGGGAAAATCATGCAGATACGAACGTCTTCACGGACACAGTACGGTGGTGTTTGTTTTATACTGATACTGAACTGAAAGTTGGCAAAATTTTCGTGAAAATTAACAGGATTTATGAAACGGTTAAATTGCAAGTTTAACAATTAAGTTCATATGAGACATTCACTTCATCTCTAGTTCTAAAACAAACTATAGTATTTTTAAGTCTAGAGAATGTTAAATATCTTACCGTTCAATTTCAACCAACCGAAGTTAATTGATCATTCCAGCAAAGCGCGCCCAAGCAAGCGGAAAAGTCTTGTCCATCTGTGTAGTAAAGTGCAAACCAGAAAGTAATACCTTAACTTCAAAGACAAACGTATCGTCGAATCAGAGACGTTCTAGAGGGGGGTGTGGGGTGTCTCCCCACCCCCCAAGTTGGTCAAACTGACGGTGATAGTTGGATAATCAAAGCTATCAGTTGGAATTTCTGATATCTCACTCAAGGCATAGGAAGTCTCATTTCCGTCGATCCAGGAAGAATATTTAGCTATAAAAATCTACGCTACGTAACCGTCGTGCCAACCATGGCCGTACGCAGCGGAAGGGAGGGCTTCAAGGGAAGTTGCCCCCCCCCCCAGTAAACTATTGAAAATTGTAAATTTATGAGACCTCAAAATGAAGATTGTCAAATGTAGCTTGGAAGGCCTAGGAAGTGCCATTTCCGGCCATCTGGGAGGCTTATTTGTCAGAAATTTTCTTGCCACGCTACGCACCAGATAAAGGTGACGCTACGCTTAAATAGTATAAGGCTTCTGCCTAGTTGGACCTGGAGACCCAAAAGTTCATAAAATTCCATGTTCTTATAATTTTATATTCTATAATTGGGAATTTAATCCATCTATTAAAATGAGACAATGCCAGTGGCATCTTCTCCTCAGGGGGGCCAATATTCAAGTCTATATATCTCAGAACTAAAGAACAAGGACCCTGGACAACAAAGTGGGTTTCCGAATATTTCCAAGCAGGATACAAGCTATGTTAGAAGGTTGTCCATTACTCCTTCGATGTTACCTCGTTACAACCTTTTGCTGTGTTGTGTTTTCCTATCCATGGCCATGCACCTAGCTCAAAAGTCTGCAATAGCCAGTATTCAGTACAGATACATGCCATTGCTCGCCCGCAAGGATAGAGTGCTATAGTGCATATAAATATATATATATATATATCGGCACAACAGTGATGAGAAACTGCGAACCAAGTTGGGTAGGCTTAGTGGCATATGAATGATCTTCCAATTTTTTAGCTTCAAACAGGGATCTACCAATCTTTGCACTCAATATCTTGGGCAACTTTTCTTGAAGCATATCCAGCTATGTCAAAGAGGCAGTTGTCTTGAATTTCTGTATATTGCTGAATGCTATCAACTGTTATAAAGGCAAGTGCAGTGGTTCATCAAGATAAGTAAGTGGTGGGGTTCACCTCCTACTAGAGTTTAGTTGAAAAATTGATTCTTGGAGGCTGTCAAAGCCTAAACAGTTGATGTTGATAAAACTGTCCCTCTAGAAGGTGAATGGCATTACCAGTGGAGCAGTCGCATCATGGTCGTATGGGAAACAGTAGATTTCACCCGTTTCAGTCCATCACCGCCTACTTTACGAGACAAACTGTATAGCCTATAGGCTATGTCTCATTGGTCGTTCATCACTGCCTACTAGATAGAGAGAGTGATTTGTCTTCTAGGACTGCCTACTAAGACAAACTGTGCAGGTTCATCAAGATAAGTAAGTGGTGGGGTTCACCTCCTACTTGAGTTTAGTTGAAAAATTGATTCTTGGAGGCTGTCAAAGCCTAAACAGTTGATGTTAATGCAGTTTTCTTAATCAAAATACTTCTTATGAACCAATAAATTGTCTTGTTGTGGGGTTATTGTTCCACCATGCTGCCTAGCCATTGGCTAGCACAGCAAGCCATTCCAAAAGCAACAATTGGGAGATAAATAGTATCATTAGGCCTAGAGTATTATGTACATTAACTGTACATAACTACGGTATATAGCCTAGGCCTAATGCACATGTAAAATAGGCCTAATTAATCACAGCCAATTTGTTAAATTGTCAAAGCAGGCATAGGTAGCTAGAAAAAAAGTAGAAAAACCGTACGAGCCCAATATCGCATATTGCACGGGCCCTACCTCAGTGCCGAAATAATTTGTGGATACATTATCATCATATAAGAGCCATGGCCGGAAAAGTTACCTATGAAACTTTATATGGATGTTGCCAGCAGTGTGGCACGCTTGTACCGATTGGTGCAGCTAAATGCTGAACAGGAAATATACCATTTTGTAAGTTTTAAGTTCCATTGGATTTGTGTTACGCGCCGTTTCCAGTCAGAACGTTTTGCCCAACAGCGCAATACGTCATCAAAATATCCCCGGCTTCAGTTCTCCTTATTTATTTCTATGAAAAAATAACAAGCTGAATCGTAATGTATTTCCGTCAAGCGCCCGCTATTTGGAATGGAATTCTTGAAACACATTCATTCGCACACATTGCTCCCGACGGTAAGCCAACCACAGGCTTCGTACTTTACCTGGCTAAATTGTTCTTTACTCGTAACGATAATGATATCAAGTTGTTTGAATTAGTATTGTTTATTCTTAACAACCTTTCTTTTCAGGTGAAAGACACAAATACTAGCCGAATTTTACGCAATTACTAGTCGACTCCACGCAGCGTAGCCTGCAGTAATACTGAACGTCTAGACCTGAAGCCTGTAATGTTACTTGTATATCATGTGGACTGCACAAAGATAGATTTCAGAGTCGGATCCATGGAGGCAGCGGATTTGTCTAAGATATCTCCCATCTATACTATAATTTTTTTTCTGTTTAAAAGTTAATAAAGGGATTAGGCCTATTTTGATGATTATTTTCCACGTTGAAATTTGTTTACACTTCCGTCAGACTGTGTATACTTTATTCGGCGACAACGTTAAAAATGCCAAGCTGATTTTTGTGAAGACTGAAGCAACTACGAATGAGAGAAACATCGCATAAACACAGTAGGCTAATAATAGTTTTAAATCCTGCAACTTTTCCTTCAACGCAAAATGTTCAACATCAAATGAAGAAAATAAGTGTGGTACGCACGTGTATGTGGGTGATCTGATGTGCCCGGTTTGTTGACCTTCGGTCGTCTCTGTTCTGATTCTGGTGAGAGAGAAAAAACGCAGGTCTGGAGAGAGAGCCACGTGTATTCTTTTGTGATGGCACGAAAGAACCGTTTGTATAAATCATATATCAAAATCAACAATTGCAGCGACATCTTAACTTATATATAGTACATAAATATAGTATATCTAGTGTGTGTTTTGTCTTGCAGCTTCTTCGCCTGATATCACGGGGTGTAGTATGTATTCTTACTCCTCTTTCCTTCGGATAATAGCCTATAGGCCTAACACTCGATAAACTGCAAATTGAAACTAGCTATGACATGTTTTGACTTACGTTCTGCATTGTTCGGATATTTGTACACTGTCTGTTTTCTGTTTGCTAGAATGACAGAACATCCGAATGAGTCACAACATTCACGGCGACTAAATGAATGAATCAGCGACCGTATCATAGAGTTTGAGTCGCGCTCCCTGTATCCTCCACCTTCATTGGTTCCGTTAATAATACTGCAACTGAGCGCACCTAGCGATTTTTAAAGCCATGCTTAACTCTATTTTTGTTTTTAAATGTTAAACGTGTAAACGCGTACCGGTATTCGTGACGATTTAATTAATGTTACTATAAGTAGAATTCGTGCGTGTTTTCTGAGTTGTTTTCCTTTGAAGAAGGCGATCTTTACCTAGCCTTTCTTCCACTGCTCCCGGTCTCCGGAAGTCACGTGGCCGATGAGCTGGCGCGGTGCCGGCTTGTTCCGCGACTCGACTCCCCGGTCCCTGGAAGTCACGTGACCGCATAGCGCGGCTGCCGCGTTGTATTTGATGAATGTTATATTATCGACGCACGTATTCTTGAGTAACTGATTCAGCTAGCATAAAAGCAACCGGTGCTTACGTCCGATAGGGCTTCGGGTAGCCTTGTGGCATTCGCCGTGACTGTGAACCAATGCATTTGTATGTTCACGAGTTCGAATCCTGCCCGAGTCCGTGGGTCTTTCTCCGGGCGCTCCGGTTCTCCCCCACATTTAAAATCGTCCGTCCCGGCACTCAAATATTCATACTTTCTCATCTCGACCAGTGCTCACATATTCTGGAGACTCATCTTATCCGGTCAAGTGTCTTCACACATGACCAGCTGAAGCACCCTTCGGGTGGAAGCATAACACGAGTCTATCAGTATCACGTTCGAGAGGCACTTCACTACTTTTATTATCAAATGTTATCTTGCGTAGGCCTACTGCAGAGATTCCGGCTGTTATAAGTTGGGACTTAATTTTTTTTAAATTTTAATTAAAATAGCAATATGGACGACTGCCCTATTAGGCAGGAGGTGACGTTACAATATGTACAACTTAACTAACTGAATTTATTGGATATTGCCTCGTATCTTGTGAGTTTGTCATTTAATACGGGTGTCTACTGAATAATCGAATGTCGTTCTCAATGCTGTATGGATGTAATGACCATGACTCATGACATTCATATAAAACAATGGAACAAAAGCCAGGATCTGGACGACGGCCCTACCAGACAGGAGGTGACGTTACAATACATTTAAGCCACTGTAGAATCTTCCGTGCAAGCAGCTCCAATTCTCCCAATGACCTCCCAAGTCTCCAGATCGATCAACAACAAAAAAGGTGAATTTTCGAAAGCTGCATCTTACAACGAGAACGTGTGAAAATTGGTTGAGGCATATTACCAAAGTGATCCCGGACCTGACAATTCGGAGAGCAAAAAACCCCACAAACACATATAGTAAACTAATAATTATTATTACAGTTGGTAAATGTTCTACTGGCGCTAGCAGGTTTCAATAGAAAACGCGGATCATCATGGAACACGTACTTTACAGGTATTTCAAAAGTTGCTTTGAGAAATTCATAACTTGTTTCCAACATTAATAAAAATTCCTTTTTTAGGAAAATGGGAGAAACTTGGTTCTGAATGACATTGAGGACGGTTCCTGCCACTGTAAACCAGGCTACCCTTACCATTTATAGGTTCTACTACTGGTGCTCCATGATTCAGGGCCACCATACTTAACACTACCAAGAAAATAGCCATTATTGTAGAGGTCTTCATAGTGGTTTATCTGCAAATAAAATAACAGACATTGGCACAAGGTTGTGATGTACGGTAGCTGATCAAAACTTTATTGAACTGATCAAATAGCCAGGAAATCGAAAAGGGCAAAAGTATTGCGACATAATTCCATGCAGCGCGTAGCACGACATATACATCGCAGTACTAAGTATTGTTATAAGTAGTATAATCAGGGAGTTGTTATTTAGATGTTATCTGAATAACAACTCCCTGATATGATGTAGGCAACTTCACCTGTGCAAGTGGAGAATACAGAGGTACAGACAGTCACTGTGCAATAAATTGTGCAATACCCGTCCCCGTCAACTTGCTCTTCAAACCATGCACATAGATGCACATAGATGTAGGAAACCTTAAATCTTTGATACATTGCAGGCCTACTGGATGTACGGAAATCAGTTGGTCATTTTCCAAGTGTGGTTCGGTGATTTTAAAATGTGTAGCGAGAAAGGCACACATTCTAACGAGGAATTTCTCGCGAGAAAAAGAGTCCATTCACAGGTCTTGACAGCGCAATAGTTTACACCAAGTCTTCTGTCAACCATGATGTAGCTATGTAGCACACCAGTGTCTCTCTTGTATTTTGGAGCACTGGACACTGAAATAACATGGAGGTTTCAACAACACAAACGGTCATATAGAGTATACTATACAGTAGATGGTTAAATGTTGGTTAAATACTCCATGCAATATATGCATGCACTTGTCTACATCCTTCCATATAACATTTTCTCCTGGAAAAAGAAGTCTCATATTCCTGATAAATAAAACTGATTGTGGTAAAGCAGTTGTTTAAACTCCTTGTAGGTATAAGTAATAACCAGGGGAAACACAGAATGTTTTCTTACCTCTATTGAGCAACACTCCTACTCTTCAGTTTAAATACACACAGTAACAGTAGTGAGCACAAGTTAGGTTTAAAATTAGTGTTTCCCACTGACTGACTAGATCTGCTGTCCAATCACAGCAAGGTA
>JAODAG010322339.1:0-11527 GCA_027574785.1 Orphnurgus asper | reverse complement strand
ATATATAAATATATACCTATATAGTTTTGTTGCATGACTTAAAGTGCTAAATTATCATTAATTTAAAACAACAATTAGAACAATATCAAAATTATACCAAAACAACGCTAAGCAGCGAAGGAAAGAATACTCATGATGGATGAACCTCCATTATGGGGTAGCCTATTAATTAATAATGGGTGAAAAAACAACCAAAAGCTTGAATAGTGTGAATTTCTTTAGTAATATCGTCATTCGTGTATATATTACCTTAATTTTTATGTAACGTTAAAAATCAAGGAAACCAAAAACATCAACAAAAATCAATACAACATCGATAGTTATTGATGTTGGCATTTTAGGCGTAAGTTATTGCAATCCATATAGACATATTCGTGTAACTTATTGTTTATGGAAAGTTGGCCAGCCGAAATTTGTATATGTATATGAATATCGACTCTGAACATTGTTAGCAAATTTCGTTTTGTATATAATAGGCCTACTTCTTGTTCCACTCACTTGAAATTATTGGACTATTTTGTGTTTAAACTGCCCGCAGTCAAATTTACGGACTTGAATTATCAAGACAGTCTAACTTCAGGGGATATATCAGTGAACAAACTCCATTGGTATATTATCGCCTGGAGATTCGTCTACCCCGTACACTGCATATAGTACTGCGTGTATTGTACGCTTGGTTGGTTGTCTCAGTACAGTGAGGTCCGGGACGACGTTATTGCTCTGGATTGTTACTTAGCTCGGTGATAATTTAATATATTTTAATATCTCTGATATTTAATAAATGTTGGCACCATACCGTACCTAGAACAAGATATCATCGTGCCCCGATACTGGTGACCACACCATACGCGGTATACAAGATAGGCATGCTACTATATAGGTCAGATTGTGGCCGAGCGGTTTGAGTGCCCAAAGGTCGCCGGGTTCGATCCCCAGGCGTGACTTGTTCGGCACAGCTGCTTTATCAGTGGTGATGAGTGGGTGATGAGTGCGGTCTTCCATGGTTTTTTTTGGTGATTCGCTTCGATTTACCCAGTTGGATGAGCCTACATCGGTGTCGCGACAACCTCGCTCAGAACAGCTGCAGTGCAGTGGTGATGAACATGTTGCTCTCCCTTCCCTCTGTCTTTAAGATAGTGGTCGAAGATCGACGGACACTCACATCCGTCCGATGGGGGGACGTTAAGTGGCGGTCCCGTGAGCAGCATGGGATGGCTGGGGTACATGGCCTGTCTCGATAACTTGTGGACGTAGGTCGAAATGAGACTTGGAGAGATTTGGATCCATCCTCCCATAAACCTAAATATCGTGAGCAGACAAAAGTAAACTTTGAACATTTGCAAAATATAGCACAATTTGTAACTTTCTCCAAGGATAGTTCAGTCAACACTCAATTGCCCCTGAGGGTCGCCAGTAGGGGGACACCTCCCCAGGTCACATGTGAGTCCCCTACTTGACCGAAACAGTTCCGCCAGTGTAGTGTTAAATCGATCAGAGTTATTCACTATTATTTTAATTGATTCACTTGGGATTCAACGGTATATAAGTTAGGGGTACTTTGGCATGTAAAGCCTAGGAGGATATTGCTCGTTGTCAATATAAATGTAGTATTAATTTCACCATTGCAATGTTAAGTGCATAGTATATGTTAGGGTCAGTAGCCTACTGTACTGTGTAAATACCTGCATGGTTGACTAGAGTTGGCATATAGGTCGTAATGGTCGCGATCGCTTTTTATATGATGTACCGTATATTATTAGCACTAGGATAATTCCAGATATACCACGCGTATTTGTATGATGTAATTTAGTACTATGATAATTCCAGATATAACACACGTACCGGTATTTAGGCCTATATGATGTAAATTAGAACACGGATAATTCAAGATACCACGCGTATTTATATGACTTAATTTAGCACTCGGATAATTCCATATATCACTGTAACACATTTGTGAAAGTGGTCGTGTAGTGCAATGCAGTATGCAATTTGCGGGGATAGTAATGAAACATTTCCATAACTTACGATTGACCTTTGGTGACCTCGATAAAGTACATCAAAGTTGACACTTTTCGCAATTTGACAAAAAAATGAGGGGGGGGGGGGTATTCAAAACAAATCCCGATATCGTAAATCTTCTACAACTAACCACGTAGGAGCAAATCGAGACATATTCAGAGGTTCAAATGCATAGGTGTGAGTACAAGGCTAAAATTTCACGAAAAACCAACCAATATTTACAGAAAATTTAATGAAGTTTGATTCCTAGTATTGCTTATATTTCTTTTAACAGATGATCGTCATTGTTTATTCCTTTCATTCTCTCTGATGCACATACATGTATACACGAAACAATAAATCCTACCAATTGTCTTGTAACATGATGAAAAGATTCAACTAGCTTTTGGTAAAGCCATTAACGGTCACTGAGAGGCAGATTTATGACCAGGTTTTAAGTTCCAATGAAACCACAGCAACTTGATTGGCATACGACTGGAACTACTAGCCTTCTCTGAAGTTGGTATGGTTGGTTGTCACCTACATACAGCGCACTGGAGCAACGGAATGGTTGTTAATCAAGGGAGTTATGGTTTTAATGACCCATTTTTGTTAGGCGTTGAGGCCGGGGCCTGGGATGAGAAGGTATAAGTGAGGACGTAGCTGCATATACAGGGTGTAAACACATTTTAGTCAGGTGACCTTTCCTTAATTTCATAAGGATTGTTCTTAAAATTGGTAGCAGAGACCGCTCTTTTAAAGGCATAGCAACTGGGAAATATGGGGACAAACTATTCACTGGTGCGAATTTTCGCGCATATCGCACATATATAAATTAATATTCTGTTTAATGTTCCTAAAGACACGATAAAGCACTCAAAGTAAACTTGAAGGGTACTAAATTGACCCTGATCGTAGATATTTCAAGCTATTTGGTAAGTTAAAACGCAAGGACACTATACCGCGCGCGGAAATTTCGGAAAGTCACACGTTCTATTATCGTTTTGTAATGAAAGAAGAAAGACAGACTATATCCTGCGCGAAAACGCATGTGTTTACTGCTTTCTTTCTGAAAGAGTTTTAATTATAAAGAAGTGTGGGGAATCGTTATTGAGCCTTCCAAACCTAGGTGGCGAGAGAATTACTCCCAGCACAAGTTTTGACCTAGGGTAACCTTCGCCCATGTTTCCCATTCCTACTACGTATAATGGTCTTTTTTAAAGTATTAGATTACAACAGTAAAGTGGGTGCTGTAGGGGCGTAATCAGGGGGAAGTAACCCCCAGTTAGGCGTCTTACCCTCTCCCCAAATTCGATGGAAAAAGGGCCATTACGTTCATTGAATTATTTACGAACGACTACAATAACAGAAAATGCAACAGTTTATAATCGTAGACGTAATCAATTTCCCAATTAATTCAACAGAGATGTGTTAACAGGATCCATCGTGGACAAACCATACCGACTTGTATGTTGTCCATAGTAGAGTAGTGCAACAGCTAGATAATACGCTCTGATAATACTCTAGTGCATTCTCGATAAACACGTAATGTAGCACAGAGAGATCAGGTCAAGGCAATGAAAGATTTACGTTAGGTTGTGTATATGGAATGTAAATATTAATTAACTTCATGACTTCTACAGTTCTGCTGTGTATACGTAATGTAATCATTAATTAACGTCATGGCTTATACATGGTTAATGTTAGGCGGTGAATACGTAATGTAAACATTAATAAACATCATGGATTCTGCTCTTTAAAAGAAAACATCCAAGAATGATCCCGACCATGATCGTGCTGACCAACTGCTCAGCTCCAATCCTATAGTGTATAGTAATGTGTAGCTCATGGCTCTGTTGGGGTATAGCCCCACCATTCCAGGCCGTCCTTAGCGTCACAGACACTGCAACTCAACTTAGCCACAACACCAAGTGGCTTCCACAAGGTTAACGTTAGCGGTGTGTACGGAATATAATCATAAATTAACATCGTGACTTCTACTATGTTAATTTAACGCTAAGCTGTTTAAACGTATAAATTTACATCGTGGCTGCTACAAGGTTAACGTTAAACTGTTTAAACGTAATACAATCATTAAATACCATCATGTGCTGCTACATGTTCAACAACATACGCAAGAGAACGTACGGTATAGATTACGGAAGGAAAAGATGAAACAGGGGGCGTGACAAAGATAAAATGATTATAACAGAGGTGTGGCCTATCGGTGCGGAGTGTGGCCTATCGGTACGGAGTGTGGCCTATCGGTACGGAGTGTGGCCTATCTGTGTAGAGCAGTGTTTCTCAACCTAGTTTTGGTTGTTCCCCCCCCCCCCCCATTCTTTGCGGAAAACCCCGGATTCAGAGAAGGCTAGTAGTTCCAGTTGAAGGCCAATCAAGTTGCTGCAGTTTCTTTGGTACTTAAACTTGGTGAAAATCGACTTTATCTAGAAGGTTAATGGCTTTACCAAAAGCTCGTGGAGTCTTTACATCATGACTGGAAACGAGTGTGAAAGTCTAGCATTTTAGTTAACCTATTAATTTTTGTAATTCATATTAATAAACATAGTAAGAAAGACTCGTGGGAATTTGTTCCGCTCGCAAATTCGAATAAATTGACAATTGGAGGTTTTTTACCAGATATAGTGTGTAATAGGTTGTATTCAATCATGTATGTATACATCACATTGCCTACTATAGCCAGGCCTAATTACCATATATTTATTTCTTAATTTTGCATTTTAATTGCTTAGTATTGTCTCATGAGGACAAGATATTAAATTAATTGATACGTTACAACACACTCCCACACGATTTATAGACTTGCTCTGAATTTCATTGGAATAATTTAAACTATAGTATCTTTATTTTAAATCCAAATTGGAATCGTTTATTATCATGTTGATTGGATATGCCAAATAATTACCGGAGCAATCGTGTCGTAATTTTTCTGTTAGTAATGTTTGCTGATGAGAAACGAAAATGAATCGACAGATATCCATCGCAGAAAGCAACGATGATGGAATGTCATGGTATAGCTCGGACGAAATCAGGAGGAGTGGTAGCACGAGGTCTATTATACCACCAAACGTCCATGGTCGAGGCTTTAATTTAACAATGTTGGGCCCTAACTCGGATCAATTATAGGGCGGATCAGTCGCCGTTCCTTAGTTCATACCAGATGACCGATCCATTATCATTTTTTATTCCGAAAGAGAGACCCGTTTAGGGGCCCGTCAGGTAATGTTGGTAATATAGGCTACTACCTTTGAGTTGGCCATGGTATTACTATGTATTATGTAGAACAGGATCACAAACATACGCTATTTTAGAAGAAAGTCAGAATTGTCAAGCTAATCCGTACTCTGAACTGGTGATACAAGTCTCGGTCTTTTGGGTAAGATCATGTGTGAGTACCTGCGGTAATACAGACGACTTACACGTATTAATTTATGGAGCTATCCTAAGATTACGGCTTTTCTTTAAAACCGACAAAAGAGACTTAGTTGATGATTTGTTTTAGTAAAAACATTTTCTGATTCAACTTCATAATCTATCTTCGTATTTAGTTTACACTGTTTGTTAACAATTACATTTAATATCAGGAATTTGGGGGTTTTGGTATAACTCTAGACTGGGGAATCCAAAAGTCTAAACTTCCCAACATTGAGCCACAAATGACATAATACAGCCATAAACTGCAAATTAATATGCCGAAGTGAAGTAATTACAAAGAGTGACGTAACTTCTTCATCGATCATTATGTAGGGGGCACTGAAACATGGACGTAACAATGGGGGTTCAGTGGGAATGACTACTGACCTTCTCCCACCCCCCCCCCCCACCCACGTGGTGCCAAAAATCAAGAAAAAACGACGTAAAAATACGAGAATATACAAGTCAGACGTTTACAGGAGACGTCGACTCAGTTCCGATCACACCTTTTGAATTCTATCTGGCTATTATACCATTCGGCTGACCATCTCCCCCACTTTGAAATATCCTCCGCGTGGGTAGTTTCATCTTCCACTGCCCTGCACTATTCGGACACAAGTCGATACTTTCATCAAATGCGGTTTCGTTTTTGCCGTTTTTCTTACAATCACGCCTTAGTACTAACAACTAACACATTTATTTTTACAGAGTACGGCTTCCTTCGAACTATTTGCGTCCGTCAACGACGTCAATTAATAGTCCATTTTCTTTACTCCATTGATTTCGTTCGTTTAAATCTAATATTTCTCTACCTGTTGGTATCAAATGACCCACATCCTTCCGTCATTCTTGCGAGGCACAATTTAGACGGTATTCACCGACGGACTGCATAAAATTGAAAACGACTTTACAGCTTGGTTTTTTGGCTGACTAAGATCATGAGTAAGTAGATATAGTGTAGTAGTAGTAGTAGTAGTAAATAGTAACACAAATAACTGTAACAACGACTCTCTCTTTTCGATAGACATTGTGTTTACATGGCATGGATAAACATTATTGATAACAAAGCCAGTCACCAGACTAGTATTGCATGCATACCGTATTACAATAGTTAACATTAACCTTTTGTTATCACGAAACAAAATAATTGTAATAAAACTATCGACTTGATCAGTCAATGCTCTTTATGTGAGAAACTCACCTGACCATGTTAGCAGATATTATAGATGATTGCGAGATAAGTATACATTTGTGAATGTTCATCCTATGTTTGTAATACTCTGACTTGCAGAAATGTTCTCTAATTTATTAAAACGTTAATAAACATAGTGATGGGATACTATTTTTTTTTGGGGGGGTATTGCTCAATTTACAGCATCACTAACAGCAATAAACATATCAACATATCAAACATATGAGTTAAAATATCATTGTATAATAAAATACTAACCGGCTTACTTGGCAGCTTATTTATGGTACAATCTATTCGTAATCCTGACGGACTGATCACACTGTAATTTGAACATAAACTAACTGTCTGTACCCAATAACAAAAAGAAACTAAATCAGGAAATGCTATAACAACGTTTATAGAACGGCTCTTATTTCCTTCCTTTACAGTTCCTCGAATATGCGGCCTTATTTCATCGACGATACTCGACTTCAAGTGGTCGAATTCTTCAAATCCAGACGCTATTATTATTGCGGAGCACACTTTTACCATTTATGGGGCAAAGGGAGGGGGGAGTCTGAAAAACATTCTTAACCGGTGGCATCGCTCGTCGTGTAAGGCCAGTGATGTAATATGCCTAGTTTACTGCACTACCAAGAACGAAGTGGCTATAGAGAAAGTGATCACCCCACTGGATGGAGGTTGAGCAAAAAGGATTGTATCGTAGGTATCAAATCAATCAGTAATGACAAACACATTAATCACGTTTAGCAAGGTCGTTTGTTTGGACACAATAAGATTGTCGGGAACGACCTTTCAGGTAAGGAAACGCACCGTGAGTAGTTAACTGTGAAGAAACACACGACGTCCGTAAATATAACATCATTACAGTAAAAGGACTGAATCGAAAAACGAAGCAATGAAGTTTGGTATTGTGCATAGACATACCGACAGGCTCAAATGATAGCCATAAATCAGAAAATCTATAATCTGAGGCACACCAGATTAGTCCATAACGGAGTGTTTATCATTTCTTGTTTCTATACGGTGCAACTTTGGTTGTAGTAGATGAAAAGGTTTGCCTATCACAGATTAAATATGTGGAATTTAGAACCTAGTGTTATTTGTTAGAGCCGTCTAATATTAAAGTTCTAAAGACTACATTCGTGCTTGAATTCGGATAACCGTCTCTTTGTAGCCCAGTCATGTCTTCCTTCAGGATTCACAAAACGGAATGTAGTCATGACTAACTGTATGTTCAGAATATCAGCCTCTCGACCCTCGTACAGCATAATAAAACTTGCCTGAAAGCCTAATACTGAATTTTAAATTTTAAAATTCATCAGCTTTCTATTAGTCTAATTTGTTTTCAAGAAAATATGTTGGCAAGTTATAGCAGAATTTGTTTAAAAAGAGAAAACTTGGAAGTAGCTCAATGGGGATAATTGAGAAATTCCTCTAAATAGCGACTTCTTCCCACGTTTGCCCAAACTGTAATTTCTCTTCTCTAATGACGTATCGGAACGATGTAAACTGGATTTGTCAGAATGACGTCCTAACACTTCGTCGATAACACATTCATCATGATTGGTCGCCTGGAAAGTTTAATTACGAAGATTTATATTGAAACTAGAATGTACCGTACCCCTTACAGTGTCAAATTCGGTTTGTAATTGTATTTGTCTGCGCGTTACGTCATTTACACGTGAAATGTACTGTCGAGTCACAGAGACACGCTGTCCAAAAAATCCCTATTATTTCCAGGCTGGTTCTAACTTGATTTACTTTCAGTGCACACAGTCTGAAACTCTGCCACAGAGAGTTTGCCAATGCAGTCATCCGTGCCGAAAAGGATCACTGCATATAAAAGCCCTGTAATGTCGTGTAATATTGCATATATATGCCCGTATGTTATAACACTCTAACACATTTCTGCTTACGGGTGTCACCTTGTGGTAAAAGTTGGATTGCTTGCTCTTTTCTCAAACGAATCAACAATTGAGTGTATGTAAATACAGCGAGAACGCTAGAAAAGCCAGATCGATGGAGTATGCAGCAATATCGTCAGCGATCTCCAGGTTTCCCCATTTTTCTCCATACTTCTCCATGTTTCTCCATATTTCTCCATTCTCCATATCTCTCGTAAACTCCTCGTTCCAGAGCAGAAAGATGAACATTAAGCTACTCTGTACTTTTGTGGTTCCATATAGTTGTCACGTTCAACACATCCCCTACTATAGCTCCCCATATTTCTGTTTTAACCCAAGTGACTTCCAAAAGCGACTCGAATTTAACATGTGTTGAAGTGTTATAACACAGAGGCATATATATGCAAAACATCGTTCATTTAAATAGCATGTTAAAGCAGGGGAGGCTTTCGGCACGGGTGATGCAGTGCACGTTGCAGTTTATTCCTTCTCGCATATTGCCATCCACAGAGAGATTTATTACAGTTTGAAGTACATACATTTCGAGCATGATCATGGAGCCTCTCTGAACATGTGACTCCAGATAAGATGACTCCAGGACGTGTGACTCCAGACTAGCAATAGAAGTGTGTGTGTATGCTGTGTATGTACGTGTGACCGTGCATCGTACTTAAATATTTCAATCCAGAACTAGATACTCAACACAAGCACTAACAAACAAAACAAATTCGATATTCCAAAAATATTTACTAAAATGTATTATCTGAAGGAATATTTCCAGACGATCACAAAATTTGAACGAGTTCAATTTCGGCACAACAGAGGGCTGGCTACACAATCCGCAAAACAGACTTGCCTGTACAGCAAATCTCGTAACAAATGAATACTAGTATTAAGCTATTTATGATCGCCTAAAACCTAATGTATTACTAGGTAATCCATATTTTTTTTGTAAACTTCTAAATCCACTCTTCCGATACGTGCACAAAGTGACGTATATAAAAAGAAATATAACAATACCTCCTGACACGCAAGAATATTATATTTTTTACATTAATTACAACCAGCTATTACAACGACATCATCGGACTCGACAAAATAATCCTTTAATATATAATTTCAGTTTTAATAAGCCTTAAACAAGCTGCTAAGCAAGGGTTTAAAATCGATTACATTCCCCTATTTTACTTATTCCGCCAAAAAGAAAGTAATGATCACCTTGAAAAGGTGACTGACGGATGAAATTACCTGCAGTTCCATTTGACGCGGCCTAGATTGCTATTTGGAATTCAGACCGTACATATTTATGCCTAACTAAAACAAAGGGATGCAATTAACCTGGGCCACAAACCTCCGAAAAAGTAGGTAATGTTCACTTAAATAATACTCGCTTTGAAACTGACTTCATTTCAAATGGGGATTGTACCAACTATATAAGCCTATACGGGGTTTATTTCTACCCTATGATTTTTTTAAGGTGCGTTCTATGCAAGCATGTAAAAGTGACCTATATACGGTGACGTATGGCGCTAGTCGCCTTTTCAAAAGTTCATTTTCTATGAACTGGTGGAAATTATTCCGAAAGAAATGACATTTAATAAATTCATTGAACTAAGTAGATTACATGGAAAGAGCTCAACTTAGTTTAAATGGAAAAAAAGGAACTTACGCACCGAGTGACTAATCCTCATTTGAATAGTTTCAGACTCCACCTCTCTCTATCTCTCTCCCTCTTTATTCTCTTGATCTAGTCCATAGATTAAAACTAGTGATCATATTCTTATATAATCTTAATAATCTTATTCGATCCCAATATACACTCAACATTCAAGCCACTGGTGTAAGGTTTAATACAGCTTAAAATAGTTATGCTTGACACTGCCTTTCCTTCACTTACTTCATTTTGCAGATTATATAGGCCTTATAGATCGAAAGGAATCTCACTCTAACAGAGTAGCACAATTTAGTCGAATCTTATTATCTACTTAACGATTCCATTGTTAAACTCCGTTGGCTTTATAACACAGACAATACCGCGATGCCTAATAAATCACTAATTAACAAGTTTTTATTAGGCATCGGTATTGTCTGTGTTATCAATTCCATTCACTTTGAAAACAAACTGTTATAAATGAGACAACAAAGTGCTCCTAATGATATTTCATTTCATCTGCCGTGTCAGAAAGCCGACACCGTACCGCGATACTTAAATAACATGAATAATGAAATTCAAAAAATAATTATTATTATATACCAGTATCGAACATGAAATCATGGTTCTTTTAGAGAATCTTGGTAAATCAATGGTCTAAACAGAGAATGAAGCAATTTATTAGATTAAACGGAACGTGATTTCTTTCAATTTCAAATCCAAGCTATGTCCATTTAAGCGCGCAAGGCTTAGGCTACTCGAATCTCAAGTACGCATGCAGAGGATATTCACTCTATAAAGTTGTTATTGATTGGTTTGGATACAATTCACCAACCGCCCGAAGTAACCACACACAAACAAAAAATGGCGTCGGTCTTACCGCCGTGGATTTTTTTTCCCTCAAGAGAATGTTGTAACATGAGGATTATTGCATCGAGTGAAGTTTAATTTAATATCTTTAATTGGTTTATTCGCAGCGCACAGGAAACATGGAATGAATTTTTTGGTCAACATTACAAGGAGAGAGAGAGAGAGAGAGGTGGAGAGGATGTTTTTGTAAATGAAGAAAAGAATGCGCGCATCTGCTTAGGGGCACCCAGTGATCAAATCTTCACTCAACCGGGAACTAGCGCGTAGTTTTAATCTAATCTATATATAAAAGATCCGAGAAGTGGAAGAAGAATATAAATTCATCTCATTCTGATATGGACATGTCCTATACGTGGAAGAGGGTGTAACCATACAGATATGGAAATGACAACTGCTCTCGTAGGCATACCCGTCACTTTCCAGTGGAAATACGTCGGAAGAATGTGTATATAATATATATATATATATATA
>JAODAG010322317.1:0-11529 GCA_027574785.1 Orphnurgus asper | reverse complement strand
AAGACGTTATATACATATATACATGATATATATATGCCTATATATATCGTATGGATGTATGTATATATATAATTATATGATATATATATATAATATATATATATATATATGATATATATATATAACGAAAAGTGGAAGAATTTCTAAATGAAAGAGTCTATTCCAAGACTATTCCAAGTCTATTCCAAGTCCCTCAATATTCGAATATCACGTAGTAAAAGAGGCAACAGAAAACCGAAGAAATGCAGCCTAGTAAGGCATTAACCTCCGTCAGTAAACTGGTTGAAGCAATTAGTGACGGCTTGAATATGGAAGACGTTATGTAGCATATCGCGTAACAGATGAATGCCTTTCCATATTCAATGTAAATGGTACTATGCTCAATACTCAGAAGAGCAGGCTACAGGAAAAGCTCACAATTACAGCCATACCCTACCCTGATATTTACATATCAATTGTAGATATGGGATTAATCTGGCATCTAACAATCCCTACTCCTTGAAGACAGATATGGCAGATGATACCAAGTTTACGTGGGGAGACTGCTGAAAACTAAACTTTGTCCTTAACAGACATAGGAATGCTGAACAGATAATCCTGGTGAATGACTCGTATGAAGCAAGGCTTCTCCATCAAATTAGTGAACGACTACATCGTCAAAAGAACCCAGGCTGTTCGCTATGTGTTTATGAAGGCAGAGGACAAGTTCCGTCTCAGTAGTAGATCCTTCCATGCTCTTCTTTATAATTAAGCCAGAGAATACAATGTGCCTTCAAGCATTTCTTAAAACACCCTTCAAAAGAAAGGCATCAACAACCACTGCTCTGATAGTCTATTGTGTAGTAAGCAAACCAGCAAAGAATCTCGCCACAGGTGAAGTAGGCTACAAAATCTCACATCTTTTCATGCAGAATCAGACACGTGATGTTCACTCTGTATGGAATTTTGCGATCACAAGGATACTCAGAAGCAGTTGTTCTAGATACTGAGGTTACTGACAGTTATGTTCAGGCAGCATATGTAGCTCAGCAGACCTCAGGACTCCTGTACCTGAAACGCTGATCACAACTTATTAGTGCTAGGTGTTTGTGTGATGAGAAAATGCAGCAGTCTTTAATACCAATACATGTGCTCACTGGATGTGATCACAATTATCATGGAGTAGGCAAAACGCTTTGTTATTGATCGCCTGGATAAGTCAGAAGAAGCACACAATATTCGAAAGAGATGTGGAACAACCCTCCCAGTCACACTAGAGATATTCGATGACTTTTGAGAGATTTGTTATTCGGTACATCTATTGTGACACCAAACACAATACACTAGCAGAGGTAAGAGCAACAAAGTGGTCAGTTCTTAAGAAAAAGAAGATCATTAGACTAGTATCTGACTCTGACAGTCTACGATCACATCTACCTTACCTTACATATATTCAGAAGCATTACCAGCTTCAGACTCGACTCCTTCACCAATTGGTCATGGATGGCACTAGCTTGTGAATGGCTTATATGCCTCCCAGGACGCTATACTCAACCAGCACTTCCATCATCTCTAGAACTTCTTACAATTAGTAGTGAACTGCAAGAGGACAGCAGTGATGATATAGCAGCGAAAGTGATGACAGTGATTCTGACAGCTATGGATACTATTTATCTTGCAGTGATAGTGAATCTACTTAAGACAACATGTTGCCTTAGAAGGTCATAGTGTTCTACATGATGGATAAAACTTATACCAAAGACTGGTTAGTAGGAGAAATTTCTAAATAAGCAACAGTGCAACTTTATGTAAATCTTTGAATGAAAGATATAAATTCCATTTTACATGTTTCTTATCCCAGAATAAGGGGAACTTTTTGGCCATCTGGTTCAAGAAATATAACGTTTTTAGTTTTTTAAGATGGCGGCGACGGCCATTTTGAAAAACGGCTTATAATAACAACTTTCCCGCCATTTTGCTGAGATGTATGGAGGCTCATTTTTTTTAAATATCGGTTACGCTTGTCAAATCCACTGGGAAACCTTGGTATCCTAAAATGGTCACGAAACCTCTGAAAATGACTCTACTATAACTGACGGAATGGATTACTAGTTCAATGCAGTCTGTTTGAAGGTTGTTTGGTGTCCCTTTTGCTTCCTACCATTTTGTAATAAAAAGATTTAAGCTACGAGAAAATACAATATTAAAAAACAATTGACACTTTTAAAGATGTTTTCTTGTGACTTTATTTCATTTCTTGAGCTCTGCATTTTGTTTGACCTTACAACATGGAGCCAACGAATGTTTGACGTTACAAAGTCTCTACCTAAAGTTGTTTGTACACACTTTGCAATAGTAATGCAATTGAGATTTGTGTAGAAAGCATATGAATATTGATACCGGTATCTTGAATCAGTATAGTGTACAACTAATCCGACAAGTAGAATAAATTCAGTACCTATATTTTCTACAAACTGGAAACATTTTGCATTTTGACTGTATTATTGGTTAGTATGTTGTTTGTTATGCACCTAATAATGCGAATTTAATTTGAATCGCGATTTACATACCAAATAGCAAGTTGTAAATAATAATGCTCCAAACAATACGAACATCTCTCTCGCACAGATGACAATTTTCCCATTCGCTGTTTGCCAGTCTGTTACTATGTTAATGTTCATGCAATGATACAAACTACTCTCAAGCAGATTTATATTTTATAAGTTTTATGACTTAATACGACCGTTGATATGACAGCGTTTTCAACAAAACTCCCCAGAGCCTGTCATGATTATAACATACATGGGACACATTTTTAAATACTAAAACATGAACATGGCTATTAATATATTCACATTATATAGTTGTTAGATTACAAAGTAACGACGAAATATACTCAAACATCGTCAACAGAATGTTTCACAAAATTGATAATGTAACGGGTGCTTAAGGAACAACACAATATATTAAGTATACATTTTCTAAACAGTGACAACGTCAATTTCAGATTAGGAGAAGCAGTTAGTTTAAGTTTACATAAGTAATTTTTGGCATCTAAGTTACTTATTTATCCCAGTAATCAGTGCTTAAATTAAAATATATATACGTGTTCATTGGTTGATGTCCTTGTATGTTTGGGAATATCAATGTAAGAGATTATGTTAATTTGTTAATGATTGTATAAACCTCTAGTTTCATCAGTGCAAAATGGGTAACTTTGTTCACTTAAAATAAACCATCATGATCCTAAATATACAAAAAGGAAAACAATGCACATTTTTAAACGGCGTAATGTACGAGCCTGCAATTATCTTCATCTGATTGTCTAACGTGTATGTTTTGAAAAATAAAAAAGTCGGCTCCATTCTATTGAAATTAAATAATGAAAGAACATGAGCTACAAAATCACACAACGACCACATATTTTTGATATAGATATACTACGATGGTTGCTATGGCAGCGTTTTGCGTAAATATGACACTTTTTGAAATACTAAACAATCGACTTGGTTATTAAAATATACACATTATATATTTTCAGATTGCAAGTTAATGAAAGAAACCCGTACTTTAGTCATAGTCGATGATATAGTTATTGAATTTTTCACGAAATCGCAATTCTCATTAAAAAAAGAACACGACGGGTGTTATAAATGAACAACACAATATATTATGTTTATTATGTTTTATGCATTCTTAGCCTCAATTTTCGTCATTGCATAATGGGCAGCTTCGTTCGCCTAATACAAACCTATGTTATTTATACCTACATTGTACACAAGCTGAAGAATAAATACATTAAATAAAATAAATTAAATTTAGCAATCCACACCCATAGTACTAAATAATTTAAATATATATTTATTGTAGGCCTAATTATCAGACGTTCAGGTAGGCTACAAACTTAAACAGGTACTCGCATCCTATGTACCAATTTACAGGTACTCATTTCTATGCAATAGTTGATGTCGGGATAATATATTCTCATTACAAGATGGAGTAACACAGCTAAGCCCACTAACAAATACGATAAGTTGACAGCATAATGTCTCCGATATTAATCATCCAGGCTGACATGAAGAATAAACTTAATACGTTAAAGAGTATGCAATATCAATTACAACACAATAAGATTAACTACTCAATATAGCACGGATTGTGATTACTTGTATGAATTTGTGGAAACCAGAAATCATTATTTGACTTCCGGGAAACTGAACTGCGATTGTTAAAGGGAACTGCCGAATGAAAACCACGTATTTTATATTACTACAGAGAGTATAGATATAACAAAGTTATCTTTTCGTTTCACAGACAAATAAACAAATGTTTTGATAGCAAACACAAAAATAGTTTCTTGGTCACTTTTCCTTGTTAACACATTTACTGCAAACTTATGACTTGGATGGCCAAATAAGCACTGTTGGTCATCTATGTACTACGCACAGTATGACAACCATCCTAGTGTTCATCTAATAGCCTTAGCATTCAAATGTTCATCTATTAAGCATTAGTCATAATATGTACCATGTATGACAACAATCCTTGTGTTCTTGCATTATCGGTAACCTATGTACGATGTACCCAAGTGTTGATATAACAATCACTGTTGGTCATTTAGTGCTATGTGCTTACAGAGGTATCTTTATGCTAGAATACACTCTTTCTTTTTATAATACTAACCACACGATCTGCTACCAAAACATAAATATTAACTAAAACATCTCGCATTTTGACCAAAGTTGCCTGGAATCATATTAAAATCAGCTTTCTCATATGATAATAACATGTACCAGTATATCTGATTGATAGTATCAATTTGGATCGATATTAAACAACTTTACGTAAAAGTTGCGAAAGGCCAGTCACAGCCTTAACTTTAGATTACATGTATGCCCTTATAACATTTCGACAAATGTTGATATTATGCAGTACTTCTTGCAAAGTAAGCACTCAGGGAATTAAATACAGCACGGTTACGATTAAAAACATTAATATAACATGTGTAAGACGGTCAGGTCAACTCGAATTCACAAATGAAATATTCATCAAGGTGGCAACGTTTGCCAAGCCAAAACCCGTTAATTACCATGGCAGCACAATCTTCGTCTGAAAAATTTCCGACGCCATTGTAAGGATCATTCCCCTTCAAGAATGTAGCATTCACATCATTCCACTGCCATGTTTCTGAAGAAAGAGGAATGTTTTTTTAGCTTATGCATCGGCTTAAATATCTTTCTCCTGCAAACTGTTGTCACTGTATTGTGAACCAAGCGTGTGTATCATCCGATGAATATTCATGATGATACATTTTATATTACACGTTAAAACATTCATCATATCAATGATGTGATACGGTATATAGAGCCTATAGTAATGGGGAAAATAATTTATTTGAATATATCAAACGCCTTATTTGGAATGAATTTCGACGAAATCAGTAGAAAGCATATAAACAGAAATGAATGAACATAAAACGGAAATTGTACTGAGACTCATATTTCAATCTTACCCTCATAGAGTATGTCGTTTAATCCAATCCATGCATCCCACGTCGACTGCAGCAGCATTCCGTTCTCTATATTTGTCTTCAGTAAATTGTTGACGAAGGTATTTTCTTCCTCTGTTTCGATGTATACGAGATGTGCTCTACTTGAGTAAAATCGACAGCGATCTCGTGCTTGGGACCACATCTCCTTCAGAATACTGACACAGTACACACTAGAAGCATGCCTTGTCCACTTCATACAGACTATGTAGGAAACACGGGAGGAAGATATCACGGACTTCTTTACTCGATATTAAATGAAAACGATAGTGATATTTAATTATTGCTATTAGTACATTAACAAATTCGCTGAAACTATATAATATTTGTTATGACTGCTATACTTGGAGAATACCCGAAGGAAAATATAGAAAGAGTTTTACATCCGAAAAACAATTCCCATGAATTCCTTGTTTAATCTACAAGTGTTTTTTGTCAGTATGTCTCAGCGAATATCAAGTATACTGGTGTATCAGAACTTTTCATTTGAAAGAACTTATGTTGTTTGTAGGCCGTTTGTCGTCTTGAAAAAGGCGTACTTTAACGTGACTGCTGCGTTATGGTTGCTATTTCTGCCAATTGCTAACAATTCACGGGCCCCAGTAGTTGAAATTAAATACCGGTATGTATGGAATAAATCAACACAATATTATATGTTACATCATGGTAATCCTTTCATAATGGGTTATAATGCCATGAATGGATCTAGATACGGGAGTGCAGTCTTTCAGCACTCCATGTAACCATGCACCAGGCAAACAACTGTTTTCATTCTCCCAAAGACAAAATCTTTAAATGTTTAGTATTATAATAGCCTATAGAAGTCATGCACTATCATGCAGCATGGTAATCACCACTATTTCATAGTTAACGTATTCCTCACTCTCTTGCAGGTGTCTCTCTATATATGAAGGTGTACTTATTACAGCTTTCCTTTAAATTAGCAAGACGAACTCAAACGAGTTCGTCGAACGTTACAAGTTGCACGTAAAATCGAAACTTTCCTCATACGCAATGTTGCAATGTTTTGGTTGATTCACATGTACTATTTTCTGCTGTACGTACGACTATAGTTTAGTCGCATCTACAACCGGATTGCAGTTGGAGAACAATATTTGGCATAAACGTCACTGTTCGATCTGCTGTCGTACTGTTGCAAACAGTACAGCGTTCTCTAATCGGATCCTAGCCTGTATACTATCGTCTAGTTATATCTTGAATTAAAGTAATTTATAATAATTCGCCGGTGAGTTTACAGTGCATTAATTAATCAATCGGTAGCGCACCAATCGCATTCGAGTATTATCACCAGGCGTGAAAGTAACATTAACTACTGTACTATCCATGACTATCGGTGCCTTTGAACGTCCTAACTCCTCCCATTATATTGGCTAAGTTCGGTCGTTGGCGTATTTAATTGTTGGTGTTGTTGGCGTTGGTGTCTCATGATTGATGACAGTCATAAAATGCACTAAGCAGATTATTAATACAAGTATTTCGTTTTCGATTCAAGGTTGAGAGATGCCCCTCTTTAGGCAGATTACCCGTCTCATATTGTGATGACTTTTGTCTACTTAAATTGCAATTATTTCAGGAATTTTGTTGATGTTGTGAGTGCCCAATCAAATCTGTCCAGGATCTGCTATTGAATTCGATTAAGGCAGAGATGCCTTTGAAATTACCGACACCAATGTGGTCCATTCGGTGATACTTGCATAATTGCTATTAATTCTTACTAGTTAAAATGAACAATTTAGTTCAAGCTATAACATGAAAACGTAGATACATGAACTGTACTGTCTGTACATTCATAAGTACTTCAAGCTCACTATGAGTTTTATTTTAATTTCTTTATTCAGACATACCTTCGTCGGTTGTTGGTGTTGATTCCTTCCCCCGATATGTAGAACTGACAGGGGTAGACTGGTCTATGAATGATCAGGTAATCGGAGTTGAATAAAATAGTATTCGAGTGAATTAGAATCAGTTATCTTAGTTATCAAGTTTCGAGAGATGAATACCACTAAAATACAGATAATGCTTCCGAAATTTCGCTTCTTATACATTTTTATAATACGTTTTAAGAAAAGTTATCCAAAATTGAACAGACAGACGGACAGACGGCAAGAAAGAACAGTGGGATCTAAACCAAACAACGGCAGAATTTGTCACGGCTTCTAAAGCCAACTGACCCACTTCTCAACACTGTCCTATTTCGATCAAATTGCTAAGGCTAAATTAAGGCTAAAGATCATTGTACGGGTTTAGTGAAGCACACTAAGTGTAGCACAATGCTCCTGTTGGAGGACATACTACACCTGATCTTAGCCAAAAGGCCTAGAAGCGATACTCCATATGATCCTAGCCAATAGCGAGAAGCAACATAACTATATAGATATTTCTTCTTTGTCATGACCACAGTGTGTACAGTTGATTGTATACGCCGAGCATAGTGTTTTGACGCTTTAGTAGTGATAGATTATTAATGTCCGCACTGTGATCATATGTAGTTATGTTGTCTTAGGACATCGTTCAATTACTACTATGTAACAAGCAATTCATATCACACATATATTCAGTACACTACACCGCCAACGTGTCCACTGCCTCTTTTTCTAGCGATTTGATCTGGAAAATGTATCACTGTCGTACGTACGCTTCACTTATGGCGAATTTTCTTAAAGAGTATTACAAAAGAATATGGAATCTCTGGCTATCAGACAACAAAAATAATTTACCTCCGTTGAGTCGTGGCGTCGTAGCACCCATCGTTACCATATTTGGAGTACTCACAGGAAAAGAGTCGGAATGTTTCTGTGACGAAAACCTACCCTTAGTTGTTTGATCATCATTACTTTTTGTATACACTCCAGTGACCGTGGCGTCGCCTGTTAAATTATTGAGAAAGGGTCATGTAATTATTTAAGTTATCAAATGTGAGATTTTAACAGGGTGGAATGTATATATTAATTATTGATAAATTAGTTCCATTGTAACTTGGACCTGGGCTTCAACGTCAAAGATACCTAGCTCCATTCATATTTAGATCGGACTGTTAAGACGCGGAGATCATTGGGCGAGTATTGTGCCACGTAAGTGTAGCCCATAACTCGAAGGACAGCCCAACCATTATCGAGTGCCCAGACTGCCTAGTGGAATATTATACTAGTCCTGACTTTTTATTACTTCTATGTGTGATGATTATACAGATTATAAGTTCTCTTATAAGTATGAAGTAATTTATTCTTAATATCCGATTATAAATGAAGACTTACGACAAAGTTCCCCAATTGATACATCTTCTTCTGTTTTGAAAGTTTTGAAGATCTCAACACTTTCATCTGTGCAAGATATTCTCCTGACGATAACGTTCCGGTCGTCAAGCCGCCGACGAGAGAAACACATCGGTCCAGCTAAAGGTAAATGGTGGAGTTAAATCATTAATATAAAACAAAACGTCTGTTACGAGAAACGCTGATACTACATAAGATCATATTGTGTTCTTTGCTCTGCGCATTGATTTCCGTTCAATGAGTCTCCAAATAAACGCTGTATGATGAAACTAACGCAGTAATGCATGATTTGTCAACTTATCGCAGTACGTCTCAAAATTAACGTATACACCGTTTCATTAAACGGTGTTTTATAATATGTATGGTATGTATTCACTGTGTAAGTAGTGATAACTAGTAACCACTAAGTTGACGCAGTATGAGGCGTAGGCCTAATGAAATGACTGTAACTGGCAGACTACTTTAATGTTGTAGTTTAATTGACATACTATATCCCGATGTTAATATTCCTTCCCCCTCCCAATAATCATGGAAAATGAAAGATTGATATCGATTTGCGTCCCCCTCCTCAAAATCCTGGATCCGCCACTGGTTATGCAATGCGTACAGTCATTAGTTTCACAGAGTAACACGTATCACATAACTAATATACTCCATTGCTAGTTCTATGCAGTTTGTTTGAAAGTCGTTCGGTGTCCTATTTGCTTCTGCCATTTTGTTATAATATTTGATTTTCAACTTTAATGGGAAAATAACATATTACAAAATACAATTGAAACTTGATTCTCTCTTCTGACTTCATTCATTGGGCTCTGCTTTTTATTTGACCTTTCGACATGGAGCAAACGAATGTTTGACGTTACAATGTCTATACCTAAATCCTCGGATGAGCATACAGATGTGAGCATGCAGATTTTGCAATAGAAATGAAATTGAAAAGTGTAGAAAGCATATGAATATTGATACCGGTATCTTGAATCAGTATAGTGTATTACTCATACGTCAAATAGAATAAATTTAGTATCTAATTTTACTACAAAATGGAAACAAAATTAAATTGAAATCTACATCAAGCATCAAACATGGCAACAATTTGCAACTTAACAAATTACAAAGTTTGACATGGTACCTTCGTGTAAGATCATGCCAACTCTGAGTACGGAACAGGGAGATATGAACATTGAAGTGTTGATTTAGTACATGCCACATACGAAGTTGATATGAACATTGAATGGTTGATATACTATGTTCAAATTACCGAGTTGGTAAGACTTAAGTTTTGATATAGTACATACCAAATACCGAGTTGATATGACCATTATAATGGTCGATGTAATACATATAAAATACCGTGTGAATATGAACGTTTACAAAGTTCATATATTACCTACCAAATATACCGAGGTAATATGAACATTAAACAGTACATACCAAATACCAAGTTGCAAATAACTAATGCTCCAAGCAATACCAACATCTCTCTCATACAGATGGCCATTTTCCCAGCCGCTGTCTGCCAGTCTGTTACTATGTTAATGTTCATGCAATGATACAAACTGCTCTCAATGTGCGACGGGTGCGTTGGAGACTTATATTCTAAGTTTTGTTACCGGTACTTAATACGACGGTTGCTATGCCAGCGTTTTCATCAATTGAAACAAAACTCCCCAAAGCTTATCGTGATTATAACATACTAGGGATACAATTTTAAATAATAAATAGTAAACATGTCGGATACAAGACGATCTTCGAATACGTTAGTATTGAGTACGTTAGTGTCGAAGTGGATTTGCTTAATTTAACGCGATAGCACAGTAGTAAACTACTCGTGATCTTAAACAATTGAAGGTACACAATACAAACATGGAATGGTGTACAAAATAGCGTCAGTAAGATAATGTTAGAGTAACACTGTTGTTCGACAATGAAAACTTAAAATGGGTCAGGCTAAATATGCCTTCAAACTAATTCTTTGCAAATATAAATAAATTCTTTGCAAAGTACATTCAAAATTGACAATGTGAAGTAACTTAACTCCGTCGTATGTGTGACAAAACGAGGATCAGAAACGCAATAGCTTGAACAGAAGCTACTATTCACACGATGGGGTGTTATTTATTCTATTATTGGGTTCAGCTACATTGATAAATGTTATAAGAATACCTGTATTATTCACCGTGACAGGTTTCTTAAAACAGACGCAAGCTATATGGTGCCAAATTCATTAAGTTCATTAAGAATCAGATTCCCTTTTTGCAAACATGGAAAGTTTTATGCAACAAAATTCTAGGTTCATTACTAAAAATTCTAATTTGGAAAGATTAGGTCGTTTATTTACGGCACCACGCCACAGTTAAAAGGATGCTGTTTAGTTTAGATAAATTCTTCCACAGAGCATTGCGACTCTTCTCTCTTCGTGCATTATATTTTGCATATTGCAAAGTAGTGTTGGACATTGGATGAACAGAAAGAATAGTTTTGTTTTACAAGAGAAACACGTGTATGAAGATTAAGCATTAATATAAAACTAAACATCTGTTTATGGGAAATTCGGCTACAATATAATCTCTTGTGGTACCGTTGTTTGCTTTGCTGCACATGAGCTAAAATTAGCAGCTGTATCCTCAAATTAACGCAGTACTATACCAGTTATCAATTTAGCGTAGTAGTGCATACGTCTTCAGTTAACGCATACCCTGTTCATATACG
>JAODAG010322316.1:0-15199 GCA_027574785.1 Orphnurgus asper | reverse complement strand
GGACCCCCTGCTGCGCGGGCATTCAGCGTGGACCCCCTGCTGCGCGGGCATTCAGCGTGGACCCCCTGCTGCGCGGGAATCGCAGCGGGTTTGGTGTGGCTGGACCTTCATACGGAGAAAAAAATACACTGCATCAAAACTTCTAATGAAGTATGTCAATTTCTAACCTGAGCCTGAGTATGATATATCCATACATCATTTGGCAAGGAAGGAATATGATCATCATGGGGCGGCTAGCAATACTAGCATTGCGTAATATTAGTACTAGTTGAAAGTAGTACGCTAGCACTATACTTAGTTTAGGACTAGAATTTTAATGGGTTAGGAATTAGCCTCATACTCATTGGCTCATGAAGAAACCCCTGTCCAAGTTGTAACAATGTTCATCATAACTTTATGCTAACCTAGGCCACAGGCACTCGCAGGTCTAGGCTACACATATACACCACAAACAATATATTTATATAAAAATGTGGCTGTACATGTGCTTTCCATCTGCAGATATGTGAATGGCTGAGAGGAACACGGAGCAACCACAGAGCACCCATGAGTTATACCGTGTGATTGCTCTACAACCCTCTTATTCATTATTATTTATTTGTATCCATGTATATATGTGACTCATCAAATCAATGTCATCTACTACTATAGTACCATCTGAATAGTATTATACCCAGTACTAGTTTTCAGAATACACCCAGCCAGAAGCATATATAGAATTTAATGTATGTTTTTATGGCTATTTGACATGCCCTTACATAGTGTGTACAATATAGCTATAGGCATATGTACCAAACTTTGCAAATGCCTGTGGTACCGGTAGTACTATTCTTCAGTACTTGTACTAGTAGTACTATATACTAGTAGTATGGTGACATTCGACATTTTTTTTTTATTCTTTGATGTTCTCTGTTGAAATTTGTATTGTGTAATTGTGCAATATGTTTCAACTTCAGTTGTAAGGTGTACAACTAACTTGTAATACATTTTAACAGTCTGCATTATTACCTCTTCGAACTTATCCAAAGAAGGAGGATGGAATTAGTACAGATAAAGAAACAGTACTATATTGTTCTACCATTTTGCTCCACCATTATAGCCTAAACAAATGCTGCATCGATCACGCTGATTTATGTTATGATAATGGTATAGTATAGCCTACTAGGTTTCAATTTTTAACGATATCGTATAGGCAGGTGTTGTTCATGCCATGGACACTCAGTTGTAAGCCTGCTGATTTGGTTTTCTTAGCTTTCGATCCAGAAGCGATAAAGTTCCTCACAAACTCTTCACGTGTTACTACAGCTGAAATATCTTGATTTACATGGTCCATCATCTTATGCATGAACTGGCTTCTGGATTGTTAATATGACGGAAAGCATAGAGTGGCTGCACTTCTGTTTTTAGTGGGATGTTGCAGTGTTCAGTGGTTGGTCCATTTTACATCTTGCCCAGAATGGCTATACTAGGCTTATAAGTTCTGAGTTTTCACCATTGGGGGCTTGAGAATAGTATGAATACCTGTACTTTTCTCTCACCTCACCTGTATAAGGCAATAGGCTATTCAACTGATTCCTTCTTTTTATTGTCTTTACATAGGTAACAATACAAGACGAGGTCGGCCTGGCAAATCCAGACATTGTTACTTGTCAATCAACTGACCTTGTGTACCAGTGCTTCACCAATGGAGGCACAGCTTGCTCAGCATCGTTCACTACATTACAGCCAGATAGCTGTATACCAGGTGGCAACTTTGCTAACCTTGGGTATAGTTATTCTGAAAGAGACTACACAGTACTGGGAGATATTGGGAGAATTTCTCGTACAATGTGAGTTCTGATGCTATACCATGTTAAAGGATAAATCATGAGTACTAACTAACTCGATTTTAGTATGATCTGGAAGGTTTGGAAGAATGTGTTAAGTTTGTGGTTTGATGCATATTTTGCCATTCTCTTTGTAGACTGAAATGACTGAAATGATCACCATTGATACCTTTGATCTTTGCGCTATAGACTTGACTTCCTTGCATTGGACTCAAAGAGAAATATATTATAATCATACCACATGACCTGGAATGGCAGTCAGTCTCTGACAATATAGCACATGACTAGGTTATGTAATGGATCGGAGAAATGAGTCGAACAATAGTACTGGTGTTCTGCTCCAATATATTACTCAGGGTTTCGGCCATTACTGGGTATAGGAGCCAGTAATTTAAATACGTGAATTTAGAATAAAAACAAGAGTAAGAGGACGGTGGTACAACCCACCGGACGTTCACATACTAAGAGAAAATGAGATCATCAAACAAACGTTTCAACGAGAGTCACGGTCTGACACTCCTCACTGAGCGAGATCCAGTCATGCAGCTTTTTTGTATTATATAGCCTATAAACAATTCAAATGAAAAATAAATGGCCGAAGAATATGAGAATTACTGCAAATTCAAACCTTTAAAATCCATTGAAATACACTCAAATAAAAATGTGGAAGTGACCTTTAAGTCACGACATGTCTGTCTGAAACAACCAAGGTAATTTAAGGATTTACCCTTATCTTATATATATGAATATGCATGGTCAACAAATTTAATAAAAGGCATTGGAAGACCACTTACAGTAGAATGGAATTGATGTAGACCTGTATAGGTTTATGTGTACTTCCTGTTAACGTTTAAATGAACAAACTATGGAATATAACAGTACTGTATAAACTGAAGTACTAGCTATAAGGTATAACTTTGGATCGCTGGTCGTTTACAGGTTAACTATCAAGTAGAACAATATAAGGTAAATGGGGGGGGGGGGGGTAGGCTATTTGCTAACTGACGTCACACTGGCGTGATGAACCAAAGCACGGAGAGCCCGAGAGTCATGAATTCATAGCATGCCCTCATGAAAAGAAACAAATCCGCCTTTTAGGTGGTTTAAGTGAACTTTTTAATAAGTAAAACGAATAGTAAGATGGTTCTTTCGACCAACTAGACCGGCTTCTGCTCTCATGCTCTAATTGCGGAGCTTCATCAGTAGTAAAGCCGTAATATTTCATATTCGGCTATGGTATCGTTATCAATGTGCGCTTATTAGTGCATCTAGCAACATTTCGTGGTGACCTTGTAATGTTTCAACCGTTTCTCGATCGCTGGCAAACCTTGATTTGACAAGTAAATCTTTCAGATTTGGAGCCCTTTTATAGGCAATGATCGGTTGGTCGGGAAAAAGGTTTGACAGGAGCGGATGTTCCGCTAACAGTTGCCAGTGCTTTAAAAGCGCCTGTTTTATATGCTGGGTTTTCACATGAGGTGCTTAGTGTCCAGACCTGTAAGTGGTGTGCCCTCAGTGAAAAGGTTGGAGTGCTGGAGTTGGCCGTGGATAAAGTTGCGAAGGTGATGGTTTTGGTCGTTGCATTTGTTCACGGAGGGATGTAGAAAAAGCCGCAAAAACTCTAAACAGATCTCAAAACAGAATGTGCTAGTTTCTATGGTTCAAATCGACTTTTGATGCCTTTTTATGATGGAATATACGAGTGTTTCCATCCGTGTCCGTCAGAGATTCCACGAAAGAATTCTCAGCGTATCTAGCCTACATCTCGAAATTCCGAAGAAAAGAGAGCATTTGCAAATTATACCACCCCTTACAAATTCGATCAAGTAAGGCTTGCAATCCTCCAAGGAAATTTCACAGTACGCCTTTGTATCATCGGCAATTTCTCAACGGAAGAACCTTGTGCATCATCCACATCATTAACACAAACAAGCAATAACAAGTGGAACATATCAGTCAAGACTTTGCATGGCTAGAAGCAGATTATGTAGCAATTTTGACACACCACAGGGAGAGCATCGATCAGGGAGTTAGCCTGGGGAGTAGTGGGCCTGACAGCTCCCCCAAGGGTGCTGAAAACAGGGAAAATACATAAATCGCTGTGTTCTCTACGCCAAGCAAATCGATGTGGTTCCTTGGTAATTAAAATTCCACCTCACAATTGTCTCTCTAGAAGGTTAATGGCTTTACCAAAAGCTCATGGGACAGTCACATCTTGTTGGTTACTGTTTTTTTAGTGCATGCTTGGGAATAAACACATTGGAGGAAGTTTGAGGCACCAACTCTTAAATTTAAGTTTTTAAGAATTGTCTGGGGCTGAAAGTCTTTGCCCAAAGAGTTGAAGATGCAACATTTCTGTAGTGGCTTTTGGCCTGGTCCAGTGTTTACACGGAATGTATTTAACACGCAGTAAATTTGTGGGAAAGTAGAATATTATTTTATATCAACGCTAAGTCTCTATGAGCAGTTTAACATGACTGCTCTTAGCATCAATGAGTATAAAAAGATAGAAACAAAACAAAGTCCCATTTAAGAGTTCCTTAAATTACTTTCATAATGGACAAGACATTTAGCTTGGATTCTGGAGGAAAATGAATTTATTTATAATGTTTAATGTAGATCCATCTGGGGCTCATGTCCTTGCATTGAGAAAAGTAAAGGTTGATTGTCTTCTTTGGTTTGTCTGCCATCATACTGTTAATTTCACTGTCATGCAGTTATTTATTACAATATCTTCATTGTTTTTATTTTACAGATCAAGCACCCTGAATGCGCCCTTTCCTTCAATTTCTTCTCAAACTACATTTGGCTCTTCAGATGCAACTGTACTGACAAGTAGTGTACTGAATCAACCTCCCCAAGCTAACATGCTGCCTCTTGTCCAGGTTCGCTTTGGATGTGAGACTGTCATAGATATACCAAGTGAGTGTTGTTATTGATTCAGTTTTAACCGTTGAGAGAAACAAGCAATGTAGGGACAGTTGGGAACTTTTTGAGAGATTTACCATTTATCGTATCATTAGCCCCAAAGCTATAAGCAGTAGGGGCCTACCTACATTAACAAAAGATGTGGAAAGCCAGGCAGTAGAATGCTGTTCTTGACAGAAGGAACGTGACAAATTTCACTTCACCCAGCTGTTCGTCACCAGCAATACAGCTTCAGAACTATATACCCCTTCTTAATCCCTATCAGTGATGCAATAGTACTCTAGATAACATGAATTAATTGGCATTGAAAAGCTGCTCATTTACTTATTTGTCGGACATTATTATTATATAATTATTAAACACACAGATCATGCAAGTATGGAATTACACCATGACTGTAACTTGTTAAGTGTGAATTCTTCCTTTGTACAGATGGGGCTACAATTCTTACATTATATTTATTGGGTCTTGGTCTTCTAATACTGTGATGATGTTACTATATGACTGACAGTAGGCCTTTATGTTTGAAATGAAATTCTTATCTAAATGTTTGTGATGACATGAAATATTGGTAAGTAAAACTTGTTTTGCCATGAAGTTATGTATTCTCTTACCCATTTATGTCAATGAATGCTTGCAGACTTTAATTAGTATAGTTTTCTATAAAGAAGAATGTACTGGGTGTGCTATAGTCCACGGGCTACGATATGCCCAAGATTCCCCCTCCACGAGTGGTATCATTTTGTTAAGGGGCCTCGTCTGATTTATTTTTCCAAATTACCAGTGAAAACTTTTGGATGCATTTGCATGGTGGCCATTTTTCAAAATGGCTGCCAGTCAACAGTGATTTTTGTCGATCATATCTCGGTCCTCGGGGCTCATAGAAGCCTGATTCTGTTGTATATACCTATGTTTTCATGGTCAAGGTACTTAATAATGTTCAGCATTACTAATAATATTGGAACATTAGATTAAGGAAGCCAACTTGAATTTCAAACTTGAACATTAATAACAGCATGAGCTCATTGGGTTAAGGACGCCATTTTGAATTTTAAAATGGCCACCACAGCTAATTATCTTATATGTGTACAAATACATATTGAGAACATAACTTAACATTTATCTTTTTACGTTACAGATTGCATGCTGTAGATTGTAGAAAGTAGAAAGTAGAGTAGCTAGAAGGTGAAGGGTTGAACTAATAATGAGTCTGCCCAGCAAGTGTAGTGTAGGTTAGATCCTACCCATGATGGGCCATCATTATGCAAACCTGCATGTATTATTTATGATGATGACTGTAAATCGGAAACCCTTGATCTTCTGAGTGAACTTAAAGAATCAGAAGCAAGGTTCAGGAAGATACAGGATGTTCGTAAGCAAAGGCTCGCTGGATCTTTGAATTTTGTTCACCGCAAGAGAAATATCTGTGAACAGGTACCGACCAAATATTCAGCTGAATTAGGTTATCACCGTGAATGCTACCAAAATTCACAGCAAACGTTGGTCGCTTGAAAGCAAAAGTGGACACTGACAATGCCCAACAATCTACTGAACCATCCACCAGACCATCGTCCACTAAGTGTGACAAGTACATATTCAAACAAGATTGTATATTATGTCGCAAAGGTTGGACCCCTGAGCCCTTGAGCAGGTTTGAATATGGAGTGGGAAATACTGTACACCATGTTGCGGAACAGAAAAAGGACTTTGAGCTGCTTACCATAATTAAAGGATACGATTTGTTCGCCTGCGAAGCCCAATTCCACAGCAGTCGATCACTTCTTTGAACCTGTTAAAAGGATGAACCTGCTTACACTCGGCCACACATGCATGTATGTTCGTATGAAGACCAGTAAGAACAATGTAATGGAATACAAACAACAGGGCAACATAGCATTACAGCTACTTGTGATGTCCCAGGAAACAACACGATGCCATTAGAAGACTGATGAAGTACTGTCTCACCCCTGTTCCCTACAGCAGATGGCTAGGCAGTTACACCCAAGGCCAAGGGCTTTGCTTACCTTACCAAGGAAGTCAATGATGCACCAATCCCCCCTCCTGATGTTACTCTCACCATTGTAAATGGCAATGCATTGATTTACTGTCTGTGTGAACTACCTTGTAACTTCAAAAGTATTAGTTACAAAGTGTTTCAGCTCAGACATCAGATTGAATAGTCAGCACCGACATGTACCAGCCAAATTCTGTCAAATACTTAGAGTGAGAGAGGAGAGGGTGTGGAGAAAAGCTGATTATCAGAAGAGAGTCGACCAAGAAGCCATTGTACTGGGTGCATTTCTCACCAATGGTGAAAACAAGCAACAGTTTATTCAGATAATTCTGAATGTCTGGGGATCCAACGAATTTGCTGAACAACTGCAAACGAGGAAAGTAGCCGCCATCTGTGAGTGTCGTGCATTTTTGTTGGAAACTAATGATGGACAGATAACTAAGAAGATTCCTTCATCACTTTCCAATCAGGAAGAGACGGACACACGATTAATCCTCTACTGCAAATATGCACAAGACCAGGGTACAGGTATGCACGGATACGGACACCAGATAGTGACATATTCTTCATACTGCTCCACTTTGTATCCACTTTCACCATAAATATATATATACTATATGACACAGGGACAGGAACAGGCAACAAAAAGAGACTAATTAATGGCACAGAACTGGCAGAAGGTCTGACACAAGATTACCGAGCTGCCTTACTAGGCCTGCATGCGTTCACGCACTGCGATGCAACAAGTGCATTTAGAGGAATTGGAAAGGTGAAACCCATCAAAGTAATGCAGAAACTTCCATTGTTTCAATCCATCTTAGCAAAGCTTTGGATGCAACTGGGAGATTCCCGGTGAATTGATGTCAGATCTGGAAGGATTTATCTGTTCGACCAAGGGCATAGACTCCCTCCGGCACACCCTCTTCAAAGAGTAATGTGGAGGTGATGGCATGCTGCACCTCAAACGCTATCTGGAATCGGGCAGATATCCACCTTGTAGATCCCCCACCAACCGATGGACATGGCTGGACTTTGAACTCAGGTCACCTGGAACCACTGTGGGTTGATGGTTCAATTCTCCCTGGAATTCGTGTAGATGAATTGGAGGGACTTGATAGTGATGATTCCAATGATGAGCCATGTGATGATCAGGAAACTCCAGTGGTTTCAGAAGATGGTGATGAATGAATGAATTGAAATGCTGAAACCGTTTGGTGTTTTCAAGGTCATTTCGATTTGAAACCATACTTTGATGTGTATAGATACCACAATCAAGTTTCTGCAGGCATTGAAGTGAGAGATGTAGTCAACAATTTTGGTTGTAGTCATTTTGAAATTCAATATGGTCTCCTTAATCTAATGCGCCAATGTTATTACCAATCTTCTGACCAAATTCCTTGATCCTGGAAACATAGGCATAGACACCAGAAACAAGTTTCTAAACGCCACAGAGGGCAATATATTATGGCCAAAAGCAATTTTGATGGCATCTATTTTCAAATTAAAAATGGCATCCTTAACCCAATGAGCTCATGCTATTATTAATGTTCTAATTTGGTTCCTTGCCCTTGAAAACATTGGTAATACGCAGAATTACGTTTTTAGATCCTCAAAGACCAATATATGGCCAAAAATAGTTTAAGTGGGTGGCCAATTTGAAAGTCAAGATGGCTTACTTAAACTAATATTTCAATATTATTAGTAATGCTGAACACTATTGAGTACCTTCACCATGAAAACGTAGGTATAGACAACAGAATCAGGCTTCTAAGCCTCGGGGACTGAGATATGATCGACAAAAAGCAATTTGGACTGGCAGCCATTTTGAAAAATTATCGGCATTCAAATTCATTTTCAACATTTTCACTGGTAACATGGAATAAATCAATCAGACGAGGCCCCTTAACAAAATGATACCACTCGTGGTTGATCTGGGGAGGGGGGACACGGTGGCATATCCTACCCCATGTACTACTATAATAGAAATGTAGTTTTAAGGTGTCTTTATAAACCTGTTGTCAATTACATTCCTTCTTTGATACACAGTCTATGATAGCGATAGATTCGATACTGTACGATGTGAAGTTGGTGCTAATACAGCGGAATGTGGTGGAGCATGTCCCCTTGGTGGAAACATTCAAATACAGGTAATGCAAATGGATTAATTGTTTATTATAATCATTCATGGCCAAGCAGTGAACCAACCGGAATATATTGCGACATATCGATAGTTTCCCTTCAGACACGCCCAGGTGTACTTGTGATTGGCTCCCCCCACAGCTCAGTAATACTATTAATCCAAACGTCACTCGATACCGTGTCTTGGCACGAGATCTCTTCCAAGATCCTGCAACCCTCGAGGAGATTTGTTTTAATCATCGAATCGAGAGGTCGCAAATCATGTCATAAGTTATCTCAATAATTTATTTAACGCTGCTATCCTGGATTAAAGAGTCGAAGAATAAATCCTTTAATTAACGTGAACATAACTTGTTGGCCTACGTCTTTGAAGGATCATACAAATCCCCTAGAACAAGTCCCCACGTACGTAGCCTCTTACCATGCCTACCGGGATACTATCCCATAACATTACAATAGTTTAGTAAGTAAAGGGTCAGGAAGGACAAGTGTCCTCATTAAGAGACCCCAAAATTAAAGGATCCAAACCACAAGAACCCAAAGTCCTCAAAGTCTACCACCCATAAAAAGTGCCTATCAAGATCATTATTAATGGCATTGACACATTTTGACACACCGATTGAATCAGGCAGATTATTCCACTCATCCCGAACTCTCTGGGAGAAGAAATTCTTTCTGACATCTAACCTACATCGCACCTTCTGAAACTTGAAACAGTGGCTTCTAGTGCTTGTCGACCTGGAACTCTTAAAACACGTATCGAAAGCTAAGTTGTCAAGCCATGAACAATTTTAAATGTTCAAAGACGCCTAAGCTCAAGAGAGATAAATTAAGATACTTCAACCTCTTGTTGAACCTACATGCCTATCTTTTGAAAAGAATGGATTCCATGCCAGCACAGCATACTCCATCCATATCAGGCCTAACCAACGGTTCAAGGATTGGTGTAATGTGGCTAGATCATTATTCGATTTAGCTGTACAGGATCTTTTCATTATAATTAAACTCTGGGTTTGGTGTTTTCCGATGACGTGTTCAGTAATGGTCAGTAAAATGTCATTGATGGAGTAGAGTCGATAGCAACATTTGTTGGTCAAGATTTCATAGGTCATTAAAGTGGCTAACATTTTTTATGTCCTTTCGACATTGACTTGTAAAACATAGCCGACTTTATGTGGCTGGTGTGTATCACTGCTCATGCCAAGTTCCTTTTGTGTTCAAACGCTGCCATTGATACATTGCAAACTTGATGTAGCTGTGTGGTTCAAACGTGTAAGTTGATAGTTTACTTTCTACAGGCCAAAAAGCATAAAACATTTGCAAAACCTCCTGGCACTTCTTTCCATGAAAAAATCATTGTGTACAAAAGTTTTGCCAATTTGCGATAGCAACATCTATTTCGCTGTTTTCACTGCTAACTACTGTACATGTTTATCATTACCAGTACCATTAGCATAGAGCCCAGATACTTTTACTTTGACTTGTCTTGTTTGTTTTCTGGTTAAAGGAGAGAGAAACCTCGCAGTGTTAATTGTTCCATATTATACAAAACATCCATGAACAACACCCTCAAAATCATTTTCCATTCTTGACGTCAATGCTTGACGTCATTGCCCCACCAGGAGTTGGAGCATGTTTATTTTTCCTTTAATTTTTAGTTTCAAATACATTTCAAAGAAAGGGTCTAGAGTTTGAGATTGCTATGACCTAGCTATTTTGCTTGCCAAATAGTTGTATTTCAAAGAAATAAAATTGCAAGCAATATTTAGAAAAAAGGAAAATGAGAGGAGACATTTCTACCATTTATGTTGTTTCCGTCTTGCTTCAAGTCATCTGTTGTCGTACATCCGGTAGAAAATTATATATAACTATGATATGTTGATAATACTAGTGAAGTTTGCTATGCTGCAAGTTGTAATCTTTTTTGCTAAGGTACCATATAGCAAGCATACATTTTATTCAAAGGTTTCAGTCTCCTTTGAGGACGCGATTCTTAACCATGAGAGGGATGTGGGAGTGGGGAAATCCTCTACAGCAGCTTATTTGTGACAACTATGTTCTGATTACACTCCAACATACTGCACATGCTAATAAAAACGTTTAGTTTATTACAAATCTAGTTATGGACACGCGGTTGTTTTCATTACCTTGCAGGCAAGTCCTTGTCGACTGACGGTACCGGTCATTGAAATATCATCTGGTATCTCGAGAATTCCAGTTGCCTTGGTGATTATTGACACCAACATCCATAGTGTTGACATAAGCAGGGTGTCGCTCCAGTTTACGATAGCATTTGACTCTGCAATCGGTAGCTGTGACTTCATTAGTACCATCCTCTCTCAAACTGGTTCCGTCACTGGATTGTCTATTCAATCAACCTTCAACAACTCTGTCTTGTTTGATCCGACTGTCACAAAGTAAGTTTGAGAATTGTGAGGAATTTTATGTCAAAGTTCAACTTGTCTTCACAGTTGGAGTCTTCTTAGTTGGTACAGTCCAGAAATACAGATCAATCCCCTTCCTATTCCTCCTACATATCTGCCCAAGCCTTATTTTAACATGTGTCTCCATATATGCTTCTTGCTCTGACTGGCTTTCCAATTTATGTGCTGCCATTGTAAATGTCCTATTTCCAAATAACATTTGACCTTGATATCTTTATCACATTATTGTGCAGAACAATCTTTTCAAGAGAAATTGCATCAAGTTTTGAAACTGCTCTCTTTCGTTCATCTTTTACTCTATTGTGTTGAATCTTGGTCAAAATGTAGGTCCGTTTGGGGATTAAGAATTTGTAGCAACAAATTTGCATATGATTTGTCAACCATGATCATGATTGGTCAAATTGAAATTATTGTAAATAATTTGTAGTTTTGGTAGAATAAATTAGGCATACATTTAAGGCTTGCATGATGTTCAGGAGTAAGGAATTTGTACATGTTTAATGTTGATGTTTGCTTAAGAAGCCAATGACGATGGCGGACCTAACAAGCAGCAAGTCCCTGACTTCTCAGACAGCACCTCGACAGTAGCTTATATCAACAGGCAGGCAGGACGAGATGCCTGGACCTATGTCCGAGAGCATGGTTCCTCCTTTGGTGTTGACGACATCCAACTGGGAGCCTTCCAATTGTCGGGAAGGAGAAAAACGTTGGCCGACGCATTGGCGAGAGGCCGACTGATTCAGGGGAAATGGCAACTAGTCCCGACCTGGCTGTTCGACACAGTCAGTTGGGCAGACCTCTCGTGGATCTCTTCACTGCTACTGACCTTCAGCATGAGAGTATTTCACCCTTGTAGCATTGTCCCTGTCATAGGACGGTCTGGACGCTTATGCATTCCCATAATTTAAGGTGCTTCGCAAGGTGTAATCATTGAGGATCCAAATTTTACTTGTGGCCCCTGTGGCATCGCCGGCCTTGAACCTCCTTCCATGGTGGTTCCACCCTATCACGACCTACTGTCTCGAGAACAAGGACATGTATATAGAGTATTCCACCCCAGAGTGCAGGATCTACATCTTACTGCATGGAAGTTGTCACAAGTTCCAACCAACACAGGGAGTTCCTTGGGGATGTTGCTACACTTGCGGCCTGTGTGAGGAGAGCAACTACTTACAGAACTTACGATTCTTGATTATCCAGATTCTGCAAATGGTGTTCAGAACGCAAAGTCTGTACGACTGAGCCATCTCTAGAGCAGGTCTCCTCTTTTCTTATTCGATGAGGGCACGCAGGTCAACACGATCAAGAACTTCCTGTCAGCGATCAGTGCTATTCATGAGGACTTTCCAGATGGTTCGACACTAGGCAACAATAAGATCCTGTGTCAGGTGAGGTGAGGGCCATATTGGACTTCAAGACCAGTATGTCTACTACTGGCCTTCATGGTTTATTAACGCGGTGTTAACCGCTCTTTCTCAAGGGCCATATGACCCCATTCATAGGTCAACCTTACCAGACATGACTCACAAGACTTTGTTCCTGGTAGCAGCTGGTTCCACGAGATGATGTAGTTGTCTCCAGGTGATATCGGTCAAGCCAGGTCTTATTCGGTTTGAATCTCATTTCGTTAGGTGAATTCCTGACCCATAGTTCTTAACATAAAAAACGAAAAACAGAGTTCATCCCGGGAGATATTTTATCCCGGATATTAGTGGTGCCCCTTTAGAGTTTTGGTGCATAGATCAGACCAAGATGATCACCAATCCTCCAGACGTTTATTCTCCCAGGAGCTATAAGGGATACGTTGGCTGACTGAGGTTATCTTGCTGCATAGTCCAGACAAAGTCCGGGCACAAGAGGTGCGAGGACAGGCAGCATCGACGGCCTTGTTTGCAGGCGTACCCATTCAGGAGATCCTGAGGGCGGCAGCCTGGAAGACTCATACATTCGGTGCCTGTTACCTGACGGATACCTTATCCGCCGAGGCAACCTTTGGCCGGGCCATGCTTACTCCGTGCCTCTTCCCACCGTCTTAAACAGTGTAACGTCTAATGCAATAATGGATGTTACAGGGTAAGCATAGATCTGTGGATCTGTGAATAGTGCAGTGAATTTCCCTTGCTGGTTTGTTTATTCATAGGCAGGCTTACCCTGATACATTCCCTCCAACCCAATCCCACTGAGGGTATTCAGTAATTTAGAGAAGAAACGAGCAATTTAGAGAAGAAGGGTTTGATGAGTCCTATTCCATTCCAAATTGTATTGTCCTATGCTCACGAGACAAGGCATGTGGTGGTTTAATTTGTATGGTGTAATTGAGCAAAACTCTGAGAGTTTTCCTCTTTATAAGGATTTGGCTCTCCAGAGTGACAAGTTACGCCATCTATGCGGCAGATGTTTAGTATACTTGGCCAGATGGGGGTTGGGGTATATTTTCTTCGGTGAGGTGTAGGTTAATTAAGTCATTAGAAATGCAATTATGGATGTTCATGGTAAGTATAGTCTGCTTGTGAATACCAAAAACCAGTTAGTTTTGGGGAGTATATACAGTATGATTAGTTTAGTGGTAAACAGTGAAAGCTGAGAAGCGCCCTCTGATGGGAAGTGCCACTGCATGGCTATAAGGTATGTATCCTTAGTAATACATCTACTTTAATGTGGTCAGTTATGCATGCTGGCATTGGTTACGTAGATTAGACTTCTACATGATCACACCAATATGTAATATAATTACCATATTAAACGAAAGTAGGCCCTATGTAAATAATCAACAATAATATTAATAATAACAACCTGTACTTGCAGTGGTCAAGTTATCATGACACCTCGAGGCGGTCAAGCTACTATGGAACCGGCAGCTGGTGGGTTCCGATTGATGGTATTGTACAATGAAGCCTCCAACCCTCTCCCAGAAACGGTATGCTTCCGGTATTTGGATCTGGATACGTGAGTACTCTTTTATATGTTTATTTTCTGTGTTGAGTACACATGTCTTGCAAATACACAGTGTGCTTTACGTTAGAACCACTGGAAAAGGTAGTCTGTGATATTTATCCCCTTATCTGACATAATGAAATCTGGATCACGCTAACTGTAACATCACAGCAGAGTGAGACTTGTCTTTGATCTGAGATTTGGTGTACCACATACCTTGGGTCTTTCTAATGAAAACAAAATAGCCATAAAGTACCAACAAATTGATTCAGAAATATGCAAAAAGGAATGTTTTAAACTTATAAAAGTTAGCAATTTTCTTTATATCATTTAATTGCAATTTATTTGTAATAATTGACAATCTATTTATTATAATTTGATTAAAATGTTATGACGACAATGCATAAATTTGCTTTCTCAAGATGTGAGAATCCTACTGTAGGAATTGATGGTCAACATTCCGAATTTATCTTGAAGGTTAAAAAATATGATTCTGGAATGCAATCAATGTTATGAGGTGACATGATATTTACTATATTCTCTTCATTGTCATTGCAGGAATCGACTATCAGAGGTGTTCTGCTCTCATTTTCGACAAGGTAAAAAAACTAAAGTAAATGAAATGTTTGGAATGTAGTCCCATGTGATGTCAGGCGTTGATGCTTTCACATCCCATTCTACTGTAGTAGTAGTAGGGGCTGGCCAACTTTCTGCAACAAATGCTAGGGGGTCTAACAACCATTTTTACCACCTAGATCCAATCTACGATAGCCAGTGGATAAATGTTTTAAAACGACTACAAATATTTCTGTATGCAGTCATGTCTATGGGGTTGTAAAAAGGTTCCCAATGATTTTCAAATGAAGTCGGACAACTCATTTCTTTTAATAATCTTCTACAAGTATAATAAAAAT
>JAODAG010322284.1:0-11532 GCA_027574785.1 Orphnurgus asper | reverse complement strand
GTCTATATATATATATATATATATATATATATAAATAGTATATAGCTTTCTTCTATGTGAACAAAGACAACTCGTGATTAAATACGCTGAAAATATAATGGTGTACATTTCCTGTTCATCACGATGCAGCCCGACGACTTTACGTCAGTTTTTAATAACTTGTTGCTTTTCAAAATGCTGGTATGAGATCTCATTTGACTTTGCTGATATCAATATTCTCGTGTATGAGCATTGTGCATACTACGGTACCGTATACTAGGAAATCTGTAAGTTATAGCCCGGACATTGAATTAAATCGGGTGTCAATCTCTCGTAACACTCAAATTAACGGAATATATGTTTGTAAAAGTCAGCATTAAGCAGGAAGTAATACTTACGAAGATTAATAATTTTACGCACGATGTAACAACACTACAGGAAGGAGACGACAATATATGAACATAATGATTCGGCCATCTATTGTGATATTATACTATAGTCAGACCAACCCAACAATGCACGGTTGACGTGTTTTCGTTTGATATGGACGTTATGGAGCAGAGCACGCAGAAAACCATAATGGGCGGGGCATGTAGACTATTTTGAATATGTATAGCATAATGAGTATTCATACAGTAGTTGAATATTTAAATTATTGTGGCAATCCAAATCTCTTGAGATAGAACAATTGAATCAGATGAAAGAGATTGAAAGAGTTCTCAGGAGATGAAACGACGAGATTACAAGAGAACGTTTATCTGCGCATCAATTTCACTGTCAGTTCTATCGAAGAATACAATTCGTTGACAAATTAACAAAATACGCTATTTCTTGCAATCAAGCATCTGAGTAGCCCTATTTTGAAATTCCGTTGAGGGTTATGCGATAGTCGTAAAAAATAAACAGAATCAAACAGAAAACAAGTTGCCTTGATGTTATTTACACCCGGTACTCATAATATCCACTAAGGAGTACTGTCCAATGATACTACTGGACTAGGTTAATTTCCTACATAATTTTGATTAGTGATTATGTATTTCTTCATTATACTGAATGGGATCGTAGTTCTACAACATGCAACGATGTATCGAGATATTTCATCATTACATTTAATTGGATTGTATTCCCACAGCATGTAACGGTATATCGAGATCTGTTCTTTATTAGTCATTGGAATCAGATCATGTTTCCACATTATGCTAAGATGTATCGAAATATGTTCATCTAAAGGAGATGTATCGAGACTATTCATCATTAGATTGAATGGGATCGTAGTCCCACAGCATGCAACAATATATCGAGATCATACAAAGATACAAAGATATACAAAGATGTATGGAGAAATGTCCATTATTTAGATGGAATGGGAACGTAGTCCCACTACATGCAACGATGTATCGAGATACATTCATCGTTAGTTTGAATTGTATCGTAGTCCCACAAGCATGCAGCAATATATCAAGATATGTTAATCTAAAGAGATGTATGGAGAAATGTCCATCTTTAGATGGATTGGGTTAGTAGTCCCACAACATGCAACGATGTATCGAGATACATTCATCGTTAGTTTGAATGGGATCGTAGTCCCACAACATGCAACGGTATATCGAGATATGTTAATTTAAAGGAGATGTATGGATAAATGATCATCGTTAGATTGCATGGGATCGTAGTCCCACAACATGCAGCGATGTATCGCGATCAAGTTCATCTTTAGATGAAATGGGATCGTAGTTTCCACAGCGATGTATCGAGATATGTTCAACATTATATTGCATGGGATCGTAGTCCCACAGCATGCAGCGATATATCGAAATAACTTCATTCATAATATCGATATATGTTTATCTAAAGGTTATGCTGTTGACAGTGTAAAGATTTGCGGAACGAAAATTTACTTTTCTAATTGTATGTTCATCTCAGTCCTGGAATGAAACGAGATATCTTAGAATCTCAGAATCATGGTCCGGACCATAGTTTCTGACATTGTGATATCATTGATATAAAGACAGGGCAATCCCAGACGACAGTCTAGTGGTGGTTTTCTGTACCACGATTAATCTTATATGGTTAAGATAATAAGAGTTGGGCGTAGTTGTATCTGACAGCCGTATACAATGATCAGTATAATACACAATACTACGCAGTGATAAACATGGTTGATCTGAGTGGTTAACCTAAAAAAATCGGCATGTACTCTAGGAGGTTAATACAAACAAAAATACAATATTCCGTGTCATAGAACAGCCACTTAACACATCACCACAGAACAGATGAAACATACATTTTTTGTTTAGATTGTACGGAAAGAAAGATGGAAAAACAATGGCCAACACTTCTTGATGACAATCTGGGTTAATTAAGTCGTCATCATCGCCAGAGAGAATATTGCATTTATTTGCCCTTTCTCAATTAATACCTTTAGCCTAGTACTATAATTAATTTGGGTTCAGTAAAGCAGTAAACCTCTTATTTTTCTTTTTAAATTCTACGTTTCTCGTGCATAAGTGCAGGAGGAACATTGGTCGAAGGTATAAACAAGGGGTAATTATATGGGTAGAAATTGAGTTACTCAACCATCACGATCTAGCCTTTCATGTGACCGTAGACTTGTAACCAGCATACATCACTGTGAAGATCTATTGATGACGTAGGCACATATGCATCTTGTAAATTAACGACAGGATGGATGATTTTGTTACCTCTGCGCGGTGAATTAAACAAAAAACATTGCAGCATATCAAAGAAGAACACATTTTGAGAGAACACGTTCTTAACCGACGACGAAACACGCTCAAGAGCATGACCAGAATTAATGAGCAGCACTAGCCGGTAAGACGCGTGCTAACTATAATTGCGCCACTGCTGCCTTTCAGGGATTGAATCTGAGCGTATACATTACACATCGACACGTAAGGAAGGGTATATCATATCCACTCTCACTCTCTCTCTCTCCCCAGAGCCTTTATTATAGCTTCATAAGAGTGTGCTACTGCGGGGACTTGTCGTATGGCAGGTTCCCTGCCCTCAAATTGACATTGTTAATAAGGTCATTCGTGTGATTAACTATCAAATAGAAAAATAACGAGAACTCTCTAATTAAGAATATTGAGTCACTTCAGTGCATAATCAGGACATGAACAGTAGAATCATTTGTATCTGTGAATGTGTAATAGCTACATCTAACACGCGGTCACTTTCCATTATGCATGCACGAGACACTATCGGAGATCATTCCGTGTAATATACGTTTATTCACTAACGCTAAAAATCAATCAATAATTCATGAAGTTACCCTTCATTGATTGAATAGAATTTTTGTTGAATTTTTAAAAAACAAACTTGTGAAAATTATTTCGGACGACCATGGCCAAATTTAAGACATTGATTAACAGTCCGTAAAAGAAGTATTTAATTCTATCGTATATTAATTTCTCTGACGCCGTTGACTACGCAGACAAAGTTCCTCCTATAACTACCTACGGTACTGTCTATTGGTCGTTTGGATAATCCTGGATATTTTCGTTGCAAACGCCCAAGGTACATAGGCCTATATGTCTGATAAATTGAACGTTACACATGACAATAGAAAATAGTCTAAACGATTAATATGCATCAATGTATGATCAGTTAAATCCTATTAATATAGCCTATATAGCGGGTTAATCAGCTTTAATATATAGCGGTGCCTCAGTTTTATGGAATCTATGGAAACCTCTTTGCTGTTGTAATCCATCTCTTAAGAATTACCATAGACATAGGAACCGGTGGAGAAAGGGGGACCACTGTGGAGAAAGAGTGGTTTTGCACTACCCCCACACACATCACCACCCTCCTACCCACCTACAGTGGGTTATGTATGGTTTAATAAAAGTGTCGGGAATACCTTTTGCCAATAACAAACGTAACCAGATGGCAGTAAATTTCGTATCTTCTTCAGTTAGTTTAATCTTTTTTGTTTTTAAACAGCATGTGCCAAGTAGAAGTTCAAGTCATATTGAGTTATCTTCAAATTTGCTGCAGTCACATGATCGATCCGATGGAAAATTTGAACTACGAGAGATTTGCGCTCAAAAGTGCCCTCCAAAATGCGAATTGAATACGTCCCCTTAATTTCCAGTTGCTACGCTTAAAATATGTGTCTGCTACACATTTAAAACAAGTCTAGAAGGACATTAAGAACATCCACCGGCACTTGATAACCACATTCATGTTTGAGCACACTTAGGTTGTGGACACCCACACTAACAGGTCAACATTGAGAAGTATTCATGTGGAAAAAAGCTCTGATGCGTTTTTATGGAACATGTAGACGTTTCTAGAACTAAAATGTGTATACATTTCCCGAATTCCGTCAAGTTAAAGATTGACGTTGATCAGCTCTACTCCCAAGTCCAAAGCAATGAGTCACCATCCATACATGCATCTGTCACAGGCTGACACCGCTGCGTTCCGTGTTTGTTAATGTTCTTCAATCGGCAGTTTTCTTCACTGGGCAGTTTCTCTTATGAAAATCTTGTTACACCCCGGTACAAGATAATTCGGTAGGATTTGACGTTCCGTCCATCTATGCATGTGCATCGTTTACGATTTCCTGACTTTCTTATGGGTTTCTCTGTTTGTATTTTAGTTTAGCATGTGGCCTTTGGAATAATGAAAAATAGCAGAAAAGGCAAACTGGTATTTGAAGGAATATTACACTGTTGTCGTTATAACAATATAGATGGTCGTAGTGTGAAACCTGTGCAATGTAATCAGTTTGAAGAAGAAAAAACGTGCATCATGATGTGCTTACATAGCAAACTCGGTCGAACCTGGGATGACTCTCCCACTGGTTGGACATATTCTAGAATATTTGAGTTAATTGTACTTAATGCCAGTATACACTCTCCGGTCTCAATATTTGAAATTAGATCAATACACTTTTAGCAAATTGTAAAAGGAAGCCATCAATCCTCTTAAGACCGTTGGTTGATCAGCCCAACGGCGACACGACGCGACTTCAAAATTGAATGAGTGTTCGCGTTATCGTATTGACGATGTGAATGTCGTGCTACATGTGTTGAGCCCATGTACACTTTCTTGGACAACTTGGTTTTTCTTCAAAGCAGACTAAGTAAACATATGCCACTACGTATATTAAGCTACCACTTCGTATACATTGAATATCTTCAAGCAATAATTGCAATATCGTTGGGTCAGATGGTAAGTAAGCTCAGTTCCAGATAGGATCTTGTCCAAAACTTGTGAAGCTGGAACTTCCTAACCATAACTCGTCGTTGTATTAAGTGTCACAATCCATCTGGAAAACGTCAATCATCAAGGAACGGTGGTTGGTATAAAGTAATATGTTTCAATTATATCAACGCTGCAAGATCCTAACGTATTACTGCTTTTAGTTTCGTATTTACAGGCATTCTTTATCATTTACTCCCGTTTTTGGCACAATTCGTCTCGTCCATTGTTAGCTGTAAGACATCGTAGGACAATCCTCCCTGCTACTCGGATCTAACACTTCTACCGGGTTGGTTGATTATTTATCTCATAGATTCTGACTATTCCTCGGGTAAAATTGAACGCATTTTCATTCGGTTACCTGGTTTTGACAATCCCCCGATTAGACCAAAATATTGATGTAACCCTTAACCAAACTAAAAGATGCGTGGGCTGTATCATTTGCTCAAATTAACAGGTGAAGTAACAGTTTAGTTCAGTGTTCACCAATCGTTCGTCCCTCAATACTATATATGTATATAACCACTCCATAGTTAATGAGAAGAGATAATCGTCTAGGCTTTGCGAATATATTTCCTACTCGGCATTTTTTGGCTACCGTCATTTGTAGTATCTGTTGTTAATGGTAGGGCTACCCTCCAACACAGCCCACGAGCTACAAATTACGGGGCATTAATAAGTTAGCGCAATATGATCTTGGCCTTAAACGGTCCGGACGAAATAGGATTGGGGCTGGGATGCTGGTCAGTTTGCCACTCGGTGCCGGGGAATATGACGCCGTTGCTTGGCTTAGAGCCCATGTTCCATCTTAAAAAACCCATAGTAGGCCTTAGCCTACTCTCCTGAAGACTGTCAATAAGTACAATTTTGGGTCAAATACTAGTAAAATAATTATAAACTAAATGACTGTATAAAATAAATATTAAGAGCAGCGCACGATATGTCCTTAAGATTACAATAATCACTCCCATCATTTGTTATCTTTACGGGCGAGTTCTAACGTATTCCAGAGTCATACATTATATCTAACTGTCTAAAACCATTATTGTGGCTGCTCTTATGATACAAATTCAGACGGTTACGAAACCTAACATAATTCTGTTACAATGGGATCAGTTATACATACGTTATCTTTAAAGAAATTATTACTGTATCATTACCCTTTACAGGCGACTTATAATGTCTTCCAGTAAGTTACCTATAATGGAAAACAGTTATAAGTAGTCAGACAAAAAAATTATCATAAAAAGTCAGACAAAATAGTATTACTTTGAGTTTGTGTACTGCTAAAACATCACACCAACTACAACCAGGAAGAAGGAGAAACTTACTCAGTTTACAGCATCAGAAATAGGACGAACGAAAAAGTTATCATCGTCACGAGAGTTGAAGTACTCGCATCCTACATAATACTATACGTATACAAGCATAGACAGGACATGATCAGAAATGGACGTCATGCAGTGACGACGTATGACGTAGAAACGTTGGTAAACAAATTATCGTCAATTAGTCTTTTTGAACCCTTTTTTGAATCCTATAAATAAGCTTGTTGATCAAAATGCTTCTCAGAGAGCCGGGGGAGTAGTTATAAATCCACGAAGTTCCTATTCTCTACACCCGAGAAGGTCAAAATTAAAACAGCCCAACCGTATGAAACAATGCCTTGACCTATTTTACCTAGTTTATCGAGGGCGTTCAGAAAATCGTCAACGTTACCCCGGTAGTAAAAAGCAACATTAATACGTTGCTCCTCCCCCATTGGCTTCTGTGAATGACTCAAAACATCTATGAAGGTGGAGGAGGAGGATGATGATGAGATCACTGGAAGATATTTCGTAATTTAGAGAATTATTCTTGACGTTATAAGACTAACTCTTCCTGAAGCTTGAACAAAGAGGAGCCATGCGATGCATGTAATCACACCGTCTCTGCGACAGTTCCCTTCTCCAGCATATACGTCCCCTCCCCAGGGAATCATATTTGTTTTAATTTAGACCTACAACTTGTCCTTCATCCTTTATAGTTTTGTTTTGTTCTTTGTCGTATTTATTGATCGCTTCACTCCTCTGAGGAGGGTTTTGTTGTTTTGTATGTACAAGTCAATTCCTAATTAGATATATTAGATACAGCTAACGCCACTTGGCAATGCTTCCTTCGTTTCCGTATTTCATTTGACCTCGTGGAAGCTTTATTGCAGTGAATGGTTTCTTCCAAATGTTTAAAATAAAGCCGTGTTTGTTTAATCGATAATAATGAGAATTACTGAAGGAGGACGCGGTTGCTACATTTACGATCAGGGCGGGTTCTCGCAGTTTGCCATGAAACGAATTTGTGTCACAAAGTTTACGAGAATCGAAAATAGGTAGCGATTTCCCTCCAATTTGTTGAACTTCTTGTAATCTATAGCATGCTTTCAAGCTTCCCTCCAATTTACTGACTTCTACGGTAATGTAGCATGCTTTCAAGGTTTCCTCTCTCTAGTAATCTAGCATGCTTTTAAGCTTGCAGTGTTTTTATGCAGTGGGTGTTATCTATTTGAGTACCTGTTTCACTGTTTCATGTTTTGTCGTTCCCGTTAGTGAGCAATCCTTATTTTCATCGTTCATGTTGAGATGTGACGCACCTCATTTTGCCGATAATAATTAACATTGTCTCCCGAGAATGGAATAAAACTCCCAAAATATTTTAGCGTACATTTGTTCACACCGGAATATTCACTTTGCCCGCAACGCCACGGTAAGGATGTCCAGATGAATGTCACCGCTTAGTAATGTAATACTCTATTAGAAAGTAGTTTACGTCATATTTGCCCCAAAGAGACGATCAAAGTACTAAAAGACGAATGTAATGGGAAAAAATCATAATTATGACTTTTATTTCATTGAACAGACCTGTACATTACATTGTGGTATACAAGCTCGTTCACGAGTCCAGTCGTTCAGACGGTATACGTTACGTATAGAAACCAATACGTCGTCCGTCGGTAACAATCACAGTTCATTAATCATTAAAAAAATAACTTTGTAACGAGAGTGAAAATTAAGTGTGGGATTCTGAAAGCTTTGAATTTATGGATTATTCAACAATTATAATGTCGATAAAACAGAGGTACATTGGCTATTATACAAACGACTAACTGTTCGAAGATAAGAACCCAGAGTCTTACTGTAGCTAACTAAGACCGTTGGGAGAACAATTGAATCAAATGCTCGCAAATGAAATTCTACATTGTGAAAACCCTTTAGCCTCTGCTACTGTGGACCAGGAACGTGATCTAGCATCACGTGACAGGCCGATTCTATAACACCCTCCTCCACCCTCCCCCCCCCCTCAATGATGACATCAAAATGGAATTTACGTTGACTATATGCCAAACTACACATTACTTGCATCAGTGCATGAGCTCCATTTCCACCATTCTAGCCTGCGTTTCTTTCCGCGTGAAAAAAAAACGTTTCCTGGCGTCGCAGAAAGTAATCACATCACATCAACATCAACATCATGCATGGCCAGATTAACTCATGTCTCTTGTGATTGGACTCCTTGGTTAAATAAAATAACGAAATAAATCTTTACTTCATTAAAATGTTGCATACTAATACTTTATTTGAACTTTCACAAATTTGCTCAAGACATAAGGTTAATACGCAATTCATGTTTAATTTCTAAAATGATGTAAGGTTAATGTGTATTATATACTTGTTTTTAGCATACATGGAATGTTCTTCCTTAAATTTTCATTTTTCTATATGTTTGAATATTGCAGAGCTCATGATTCTTACACACTATTAAGCCTTCAACGACGATGTATTATAGTCATTTTTTGAATTCTTAATAATTTACCAACAAGAATCCCATGGACTGGTCGAAACTTCTTTTTAGAGCTTACAGGGCAGTTCTTAGCTTCTATCTCGAGCTTACAGGCAGTTCTTCGATTACTTCTACTGCTTACGGGGCAGTTCCTATCTTCTTTCTATAGTTTACGGGGCAGTTCTTTGCTCCATTCTAGAGATTACGAGGCAGTTCTTGGCTTCCTATTAGAGCTTAGATGGCAGCTCCCGTAAGCTCTAGGAAGTAGCCGTAAGCTCTAAAAAGAAATATGGTGCTTACGGCTACTGTCTAGAGCTTACGAGGCAGTTCATTCGTATAATCTGACATTTACAGCCGGCTTCCTGAGTAATCCTCGGAATCTCGACACTGTCAGATAATTTGATCCTCTCCTCGTCAATGTTTCCTCTACAACAGAAGACGAACGTGTTGACGTAAAAGGTTAATGGGATTTATTAGCTGATAAGTTTGATGTTCGCAGTGATCATATCTAAAGCTCGGTTGCACTCGTAGATCGATGTCTTAAAGGGGCGGTATTGCGTCGGCCAGAAGACAAAGAAATATTATGTGATAATGCCAACCATATATGAAAACTTGGTTGTTTGCTTTCAGAAGAAACTCTATAATCAAATATTCATCAGTGAAGTTTTGTTTTAATTAGCGAAAAAACGAGATGGTAAAGTCATCTATACTTGATAGTAAATATATATTGCTTCTCAAAACGAAACATGCTGTACCTAGTATGCAACTATTATTAACACACTATACATCAGAGGAGAAACTAATATTGGTACTGCACTTTATGTGCATAAGACTATATACGTCATATTCATTTATTATGTACCGGTACATGTATATCCTATAGATATAAATGTACATTATACTCTATGTGAGGTGACCTTTACATGAACAATAATATATGCTGTATGCTATATATGTGATAATGTATTAGTTCCCAACTCCAGGTGTTGCTTTTAAATTCGACCAGGCAGCCATTTTGGTATCCGTTTCTTCCGAGTCATCATTGAATGTATAGTTCTAGGGTGATATATAGTTAAGGAACGTCGTTAAGACACTGCGTGATATTCATAATTTAGTATGCTTAATTGGTTAACACTGTTACTTCCTTGTGCCGTCATTCTTAAATAAACCACGCGGATACTTGATTAGGAAGTGCAGCCGTAGGTGCAAGAGACACATGTCAAGATGTCGCTCGTATAAAAGAAACAACTTTCGCATTTGATTAAAGTAAATGAACGCCGATTTGTTTAACATTCCCACTAGCAAAACTATATCACTTATACATTTTGTACAGAAGTGATACTTATATAGGCCTAAATGTTTTATTTTTTATGATCTCCTTAATATTACAGAGTTCACTATGTTTCATTGGTAAAGTGTTGAAGGGTAAAACTTCTTCAACCGTACATGGATTTGAATGTATATTCTGCGTTATGTTAGCGCATAATTGCAACATTTTTTCGGTGTACTATATGACGCATACATATTATGCGTGATGGACAGGTAAAAGTTTATTAACATTACTTTCCTATATAAAGTGAATCATTAAAAATTAAAAGTAGTTGCATTATACAGTATATTTCATATAACATATTATTTATAATATGATCACAAATATAGTTTTGTAAACTTTACATATATCATATATCCAATAGCTATTAGACAACAATGAGGTAAACTACCACGGTGGTTGTGTTAAAGACAAAACTTGCTTTGTAAAATATAACTAAGACCAAACAACAAATAAAGACAGAGACAAAATTTGAAGTCGACAATGTTCCTACTTGGTTACTATATTGTCGGTTGTTTGGATGTCTTCCTTTCGACCAGTAAACTCATTTTTAGGAAACATGAATATTTCGACATATTATTATATGTTGACAGCGTGATCGTGTTTTTTTATTCCATATAACGTACACGAGTAGTTATAGCCATGCGCGATGAAGCTGAGATCTAGACTGAATGGACTCAGGCTTTCATTGGGCTCAATATCCCTCCCGACTCACTAGCTCAGACATGGCAGACGACATCCAGTCCCAGCTGAGAGAAAATCAATTTTTCACGACCGCCGTTGTAATTGGAAGAGATAAACTAAGCGTCGTCGAATCGACGGTACGTGGATTGTGGAGAGAGAGAAATAATACTTCACTTGTGGTCTCATTTTGAAGCACAACGCATCGGCCAGTCCAATCGCGCGACTGCCCAGCTGAGAACCAACGAGCCCGATAACTGGAACACAGCACAAGTCTACAATTATACGTGTAAAATTAGGACAGTCAACATTTATTCACTTTTGGAGCCTTAATAATGCCCCGCCGCTCTATAATATAATTAACCGTGGTTTGTGTATCATGAGTAAATGGCTGGGCGACTCGCGCACAACATTTAGGCCAACAGTATCGCGCACATTACAGTTGTCGTCTCTCGACGATAATTTATCAAAACCGTATACACTTAATTGGTACC
>JAODAG010322262.1:0-11535 GCA_027574785.1 Orphnurgus asper | reverse complement strand
ATACATATATCTCGAACGCTAAATATGCAGTTAAAGTACGACAAAGACTAAAACTGCTTGAAATGTCTGACCGTTCGTACTGTTCGTTGTTTGTGTAAGCTATCACTTTAATAGTAATGGACTTATCAGCACTGACTATCCTTTTAAGTTCCGGACTCCAAAGTGAAGGCTTGAGTCAAAGACGGCTTGAAAGACAATAAGTTATGGCATAGAACAAGCTTGGAATGGTTTCTCATTGAGACATCTCGAAGGTTTTGGTAGCGAGAGTGTCTTGGGTATTGAATTTACTGCTCTAGTGATTCTAACAGGAGTTAGACGATTGTAATTCTCAAGTGTATGGTTAAGCTACTCATTATATTTAGGCGGCTAATTATGTAGCCAACAACAGTTCTCATAATAAGCATAGGCTTAGATACACTGTTTTCACTGTATGGTACAATTATGTAATACTAGGCGTTGAATTAGTCGGTTGACCCACGGTCGTAGAGTTTGGTGTCTTCTATGTCTTTGAAATGAAATGTGACAATGTTCGCTTGTTTCTTAAAATGATCATCTAATCTGTCCATGCTTTCACGGTCAAATTTATAACTCATTTAGTACTCCTTCCTAAAATACCGTGGAGATATCGGTTGTCATCCTCTCGAATTTTGCATCTACTTGACCAGCAACACTGTTTGTCGTTATATTCCCAAAGACGTGTATTCGCAAAATGGCGTGTGGGGCTGACGGAAGACCGCCTGGACATAATTGCGCAATGCCGGGGAATTCCAAGCTTATGATAAATCGTAGAATCTTCCAACCAACGGGTATCTAAAAATAGGGGAAATCCGCCATTCAATTTGCTGGCTACGTCCTTGATCAAACGACAAGAACAATATCGACTCATAAAGACCTGCAAATATGGATTACAAATGTTTGACCGTACCTGACCATATTTTGACTTAAACACACCGATCCAATTATAGTCAAAGCCTTGGCTGTTATCATGGTTTCCAAATGTTACTCAGCCTACTTCTGATTACATGATTACAGGCCCGTCTGAAAACAAGGCGGAGGAATGTCACCTTTTCTTCTCCGCCATCATGAGATTCGCTTACATGATAACCTTACGTGATAATAATAATAACAAAGGCACGCAGATTGCGCTGGAAATTCATCACTACCGGTAATGTGGACAACTACCGGTAATAACGCGTGGTACGATATGATTACAAACATCGCAACTTCGAAATAAGGAGATCTGAAACGTCACGTGGGTCACCAGTTTCGTTGAAACATGCGACCATGTGAATTATTCTAAAGTTTTCTGCAAAATCCAAGAGGCACCTTACAAAATAATACAGAAGATGTCATCAACTTCGTAAATTCTTTCTCTAATTACAACGCGGCACGCCTAAGCTATAGGTTCCATAGCCACCATTTCCGGTCAAGAAGTACCTTCAACGCATGAAACCCCAAAAGGCAATCTCTCTCCATCTGTATCGATTCCATTCAAGAGGGTCAAGAGTGTTCGCAATTAGAGAAATGAAAAAGGAAAAGGATGCTCATCTTTTGAAATCTGAGATTTTTTTCTCTCTCTAATATTGATAAGAGCAATCAGATTGGAGACGCACGCCTCCGTCATCGAGATGAAAGTGATCGCCGAACGTTGGGACAAAATTCAAAGCAAAGCCATCATCGAGAACCGCGGCAGGTGCAAGGGACTATTATTCTAAACCCATGCCACCCACCGCTATAACTTTAAAATATCTGACTGCAAACAAGCATCGTGGTGATTAATTGAAAATAACATGACGGATAAAACAGTGTGAAATGTCACCGAACTGATTCGAGTCAAACGGGTTACATCGAACATGATACTCAACCCCAACAACCAAAAATTTCCGCCCGGTTCGCGCAGAATAGGCCTATTTGTTTTATCCTCACCGAGGCGGTCATTCTGCTTTATAAACAAAACAAAAAAACCTGCACCCAAGAAAGAGCCCAGGCTCTAAACTGACATGGGGATGGTGAGAGGGAGATCTGACCTCACCTCCAAGGTAGTGGTATAACCAAGGGATACGGTGACCATAGCCCCCTCCCCAACTCAATCCAAAAATATGACACAATACGTTTCTGAAACTTCTCCTCGTCATGTTTGCCTCCAATCAAACTCCGGGCGACGCCACTAATCCAAGGTTATATCCGAGGGAATATCTCGTTCCACCTTTGAATGCTAGTGGAAGCAGTATAGCTTTGCCTGGTGTCATTTAACTTTCTCTGGAATAAAAAGAAGTCTGCAAAATGTCTCTTCCAACCAACCACCCCGCCCGCTACCCACCAAAAGAAGATGATGTCTTCGCTCTGACAGTAAAGCAACCCAGGATATGAAGGAAAAAAAAAGCAAGGATATAGATTTTTAGATTTCTAGTTTACCATTGTTTACATAGGGATCGTGTTGATGGATTGGCTCTAAACCAAACACGTATGATGGATGTGCTGGGTTGGATTGACTTTGTTTCAATTTGGAGGATCAAACGCCTTATTTGTTTTTCAAGGAATGTTATTTGCATGGATGAGACGTGCCTTTGTAGTTATATGTCGTTCAACAATATTAACAATATTACAATATCCAATATTACAAGCCCTCATCGATTTCGATATAAAGAAAATATAATATCAGTTTTGGTATAGTGCGCGTGAATCGCGTTATAACACGGTCTTGAAATGAGTTGAACCGGGTGGAACAAAAGTAACATTCTCTACCAACGTTCACCAGTTAAACGAAACAATATGGAGCATTCTCAGAAATACCAGACAAATTCTCCCTGGCTCCTTATATTTAAGGAGTGGTATAAAAAAGATTCGGGGACAAACTTATGTTGAAGCTGAGCATAATAGTGTCAATTACCGTACATGCTTTAAGGGATAAATAAGTATGCGAAGCACATACACACACATCTTCGAGTTTACTCAAGGGCAGTTATGTCAATATGTGGACATTGTAAGAGCTATGATCAGATTGTAAAAAGAAAATCCAGTCCAATTCATACTGGTCTTGAATATCAAACTATTTATTGTAGTTGTGGATAAATAATATACTAGTGGATATTAGTTCTTTAGAAGATGCATATAGGCCTATATTTCATGCACTCAGAGATACAATCTTCGTAGGCTCGTCTACCAGAGGTTAGCCCACTAATCAGGAGTCGTATTTACTGTAGAGGTAAGGACGCCCCAAACTCTTTCCTGGTGGGATTGCGTCCTCCTACAGCGTCATGCACTACGCATTACGTGGCACTACACTCGTCCAATGACCTCTATGTCTCAACAAACCGATCGAAATAGGATTGGGGCTGATCAGTCGGCCAGGTGGCATGTGTTGCAGTTGTTTGGTTTGGTTGGATTGGTTTTCTTAAAAAAAAAACAGAGCTTCGCCAACGCAAACAAGTCCCCTGATGAAATTGCGCGTGACACCATCAAGATGTATCACAGTAAAGTTAGATTCTACATCGCTGTACTTAATTTCCAAGGCAACGTGCTCCATTAAAGCCTCGGGCTCTTGGTTGAAATTCAAGTCATAGCTATATAGGCTATAGACATATTCCCTTGTTTGAGTATTTTTTTTGGGGGGGGGGAGGGGGTTACATGTTTGTTTCATAATTTTCGAGCACTTGTCTAGCACCGTAGTGCAGATGGACAAATAACATATTGTCCATCCCGCATGAAGAGAAAAACAATTTCTCCAGAGCATAACAAACCCCGTATTACGTTGTTTAACAGCTTCAAGATGTGAACTCGGAGTACCCTTCTATGGAACGCCAGCAACTCGTTAATATGTACTCAGTCTTTCTTTGGCAATACATTCGTTGCAATTCGTTAATATTTTGTCCGTTCTGGAGTTCCATACTCATCCGCATTTTGGAATATTAACCCTTAATATACTAAACTAACTTCCTTGGATTCCGTGAGGCTCGCCTTGTAAAACTCTCCGTAGGCTACCCGGATCTCGGTGGCTATGTACGCCTACGACAAGATCTACATATTACAGTACCTAGATAATAATGAAACTATAATCATATCCACAAGCCTAAAGGTTACTTGTTCGGCAAATGTCTTTTTTTTTTAATTAGAAAGGTGTTCGTGCTTTCAGAAGGAGCTACTGTTTCTTCAATATATTTCTCTTTGCGAAATATATCGTATTTCATACTACAGTCTGTTTAAAAACAATCAGTGCAAGATTTCGATCTGATCTTAGCCTTCAGTCCAGTCCACACGGTCAAAGTTTGCTGGATCAAAAAGGATGCCCCAAGTAACGTAGCGTACGCTTAAACTGATGCCATGGAAATAATGGGGAGGTCAAAATGTGGTCAAGTTTCTTCAAGCTATTACTGGTATCAGTGTTAATACGATGATGATCATAGGATGATCATAGGATGGGGCTTTACTTATATCCTAGAAGTTTATTACCTCACTGCACTCCATGTGTATCACACACAACTCGTGTCGTTGTTGTTTAAGAGGTAGTAGGCCTATTATTAGTAATACTGTAGACCACTGATACAAATACCGTTGTAGTATCCATGTGAATACATGAGTATCAGATTTAAGTGTTTACAAAACACCAATCAAATCCACCAAGATTGACTGAATAAAATGGATTGCAACGGATTGAACATAGCTATCTACGGTAGACGGCATCGATACCATGGGGCAAACAATAGTGGTCGCATTAAGTGACGTACATTTCGTTACGCTATATTTGTTGACATATCGTTAATTTATAGGAATACGCACGAGTACATGCATACATTCACCCAGACTCATTCGTGCACATTCATCTTGCGTTGGCCAAACAAACAAAAAAGGGAAAAATAAGTAGGGCAAAAGTTTACCGTTCCTTGAAGCTTCGAGAAACCGCGGTGAGGCAGACTTTAATTTCAACCAGGATCAATTTCACGATGTGAAGATTTACAAAGTGTTCATTTACATAATGACACTCTTGGGTGCGTTTTTTCTTCTTGTAAACTATAGAAGACCATATCTCTCAAACTATTCTCCGCTCTTGACTAATAAATCGATTTGAAAAAGTGCAAGCTTGAGTTCGCAAAAAAAAAGCAGCACACGGAATGGTTCGTATCCTCTCAATGTAACATGCAAACATGAATGATGCAAACACAGGTCAAACCAAATCTGAATGGGATATATTATGGCGACAATAATTGTCATTTACATTTGTGTGTTTATGCTGGTTCATGGTAAAAAGGTATTTCATGATAAAACTGGTATTCCACGGTAATACTGATATATCATGGTAAAACTGGTATTCTATGGTAATACTGATATTTCATTGTAACAATGGTAACACTGGTACTCGTTGCCTATTTTTATGGTAATACTGGTTTATCATGGTATGGTAATATCAGCATTACAATGAAATACCAATATTACCATGAAATGCCAGTATTACCACGAGATACCATTATTGCACGAAATACCAGCACTACAACAACTGGTGTTGAAGTTTTCTCCGGCTATGTCACGTTCTCGCCGCTGTGTAAACCGTGCGATGCGAGGTGGCAGAGCAGCGAGTTCTTTGAAAGAGCGATAATCTGATGAAATCGAATCGCAAAAGAACCGCACGATATCACCGAGTTGATTGGCCTCGTCAGACGTTACGATAGTTACAAGTTTGCTCCATGCAAAGCTCCAAAATGCCATCTTTTGGCAATTGGAGGGACTGGTCGGAGCGAACAGGGGACAACGTTTGTTCATATTTGGCAAAGCTCCGAGTCAGCAAAATCCACCGAATCAAGCAAAGACGAGCATTGCGGGATTTTATTTTTGCAGTCAAATTATACGCATATTTCTCGAATATTACTTATTGTTCGGGTTACCTTAACCACAGCGACAAACCCCATAATCATACGCAGTATCACTAAATTATTATAAACTAAGCAGACACACGGTGTGGTGGTGGGGGGGGGGTGCGGTTATCGTCGTGTCATGTGTCGTACTCACTATTTTACGACTACCTCTCCCGCTGGAGTGACCAAATAATTAGACTACGATAATACATTCCATGGATAAATCAACTATTTATCAACATGGTTCAATCAACGAGTTGCTCAATTTCCCCTTCCCCAATTCGGAATATTCCGTTACGCTTTTGGATACCTGGTGTAATTAAACTGTCACCACCTTAGATGGTATTTTCGCTATGGCCATGGGAGAGTGGACATACCACCCCCCCCCCCCTCTCTCTCTCCTGGACCCAAACCCCAGCGATCGCTATTAGTACCAAACAAATTTAGGCCAGGTCAGCATGTTTCCTGATAATGTCTTCATCTGATAATTACAATCCCTTGTGTAATTCGATATACGTCTTCATCTGATAATTATAATTCGATATAGGCCTAAGGCTCTGTTCAACAAGACTATAGAGTAAATTAATGTACCACTTATACTTGCCATACCTGCTTTCAATAATATCTGCAACGACAGAATACACTGTACAGCTACTGGATACTGGCTTTTATCGGTACTATACAGACGATCCTAACGCATTGTATATATGTCACGAACGATTGACGGGTATCGTTTGCCGTCGATTATCCAATACTGGTTTGCTTAAAAAGTCTGCCAAGCGACAGCTTCATATGACGTTTCATTTTCGAATTTATTCGAGAGAATGGACCGAGGAGACCGACATAATGGGATCAAGCTGTCTCATTCTGAATAACATCTCTGTTTCATTTCCATAATTACATAACCATAGTCACAGACCATTATTCGGTGAATGTCTCTTCAGTACACCGTATACTCTTACATGATAATATTCTGAGAAAGCCGGCTTGATCTTTACTAACATGAAGTTGACATTTAAATGGATAGTCTGTAGGTCAAAATTTCCATTTCAATAATTGACAAATAAAAGAAAAACATAATCTAAGCATCCTGGTGAATTTTCAGCTCAAGTCCTAGGTATGGTCGTTTTTCGAGAGTAGTTGACAAGTGGATGTTGTCACGCTTTGTACCAAAAGTGACCTTGAAACAAATTAGGTGTGAAGTCATGTATATAGTTATTATATTGATATTCAGTAATGAAAATTCATGCAGGGCATGCATCATGCATCACTATCAAGCTTTTTAAATTTGATTTTGAACAACGACGTCATTGTTTGACCAAGTTAATTTGTTAGTCTTCGAATAATTGTTCACAGTCTGAATCCTTCATCTGTGATGACTAAGTTCTTTTTTTACGTTTTTTTCACAATCATCTCAAAATTGTGACAAATCGTTTGCATCTGATGATTCTGATAAAAGATTGTGAGTTTAATACGAATATTGCTCATGTGATCTCTGATAACCTCAAAATGACTAAATGAACCTAAACCTTTCTGAAGAAAGTATGTGACCCCCTCTTTACCTTAATCAATGTGACCAATTTTTGTCACTGATTCGCACAAAGCTACGAAGAGTACCGTATCGTTTATCTAAAGTCAGGTCAAGTCCAATTGACTGTGAAGGTTCTCTGAAGATTAAATGAGAATTGAGGGCGACCAAACGATAAACATCCACACGGCACGCACACACACTCAACAAATCCACAGAGCAGTAACATACTTGTCCAAATCCTCGCCAGATAACGTACACTCATGCAGAGCGACAGGTTTGACGAAATATTCGTTTCATCAATTAACAAACCGACAATTTCAATTCGCGAAGTAAATGAAAGTAATTGGTGTTCCGACAAGACATAGACCCCAGGCATTCTGCGACGGGAGTCATACACGTTACCCACACTGTGACGCACCGGCTACACCCTCGCAATCGGTAACAGTAGATTCTTTATTATACTGCCTGTACACGGTGACATTCTACCGCGGTATTCTATACACTGCGGCATTCTGGAATTCTCAACACTCTATCGATCGTTTCGATTTTCATTTCACATTATAAATGTCAAATCATTGCTGTTTTAAGAATTTATGTGCTGTTTTGTCTCACATATAAAATAGGTGATTAATGCGGAAGACGAGAGCCTTATTGATTTGTTTTTTTCTTCTTCCGATATATAACGCAGTTTTGATTTACGCTCGGAATCGACCTCTTCATCTGAATTGATTCATTGTTGCTATGAACAGATATGTATTCACGGCAGTTACTTTGGAGAAAGCTTAGCCCATTTTCATACTCATTTTCCGGGTTTAACACTATCGTAGTCGATGTTCCAACTTATATACGCCCAGCGTCATAGCACTTGGGTTGTGGTGGTCACGGTAGGGGTGTCTGTATTTTCCGATAAAATTCACCAAAATCATTAACATTTATACTATTTGGGTTTGTCATATATTTCCCCTTATACTGAAATCCTGGTACACACTGCTGTGTAATTTTTAAGTGGGAAATCCACCCAAGAAAGAGCTTGGGCTCTAAAACCAAACATCGGTTCCATATGCCACGGTACCATCGTGCCAAGCTGACCAGCAAGTTCCCAGCCCCAATCCGATTTAGATCGCACTGTTAAAACCAATACATCACTGGGCTGGTATTTTAGTGCCACGTAATGTGTAGCTCATGGCTCTGTTGGAGGATTGTCCCACCGTTAACCAATGCAGGCCGTCATTAACACCACAGATATACACTACACCTGATTACCATAGATATATCCTACGCCTGATCACCACAGATATATACTACACCTGATCACCACATACTACACCTGCTCACCACAGATATATACTACACATGATTATTTGAGTTTTTTCACTTAATTTAACGGTGGAAAATATAAGTATGAATATAATGAACGATGAACCGAGGCTTCTATAGAGATATAAGTAGATGATGATGACTAAAATAAATACATGAAGACACAACAGCAGGATCTTCAGATTTCCAGCCGACAGTTTAGAGGAACCACTGACTGATACGGGTCATCTTCCTAGAGGCAGGGACCGAGGAGTGTGTTTTGTCATCGCCGGCCTTGGGGGAGGAGTCTAAAGGGGAGGAGTCAAATGGGAGGAGTCTAAGGGGAGACATTTTTGAATAATTAGATGTCCTTGCATGCAGCCTGGTGTTACATTTGTTACCTTTTGAAGTAAAAGTTGTGTTCAAGAATTTATTATTAATTCATTTATTAGGTTAGTCTGACTTGCATAAAGCCGCTATAGGAATGCTACGTTAAAATCATGGTCTGTAAATGCACCACATTTTCGTGTGCTCGGATATCCGTTATCGACTGGCGAATTCATTTTCAACTTTAAGAAGCCACAGACTGTCCGTTCTTTGCTCATGTGAGCTCAGAATCGCCGAACTGTTAAATCTTGTTTGCGTCATATTTCTTCTTGCAGTGTAAACCTTCCATCGCCGGTTGCCCTGGCTCCAGGATTCATGTGAAGGAGCTTATATATTATGGCAATAATATGCATCACCATCTGCTCCTCTTCCGCAATTTCTTCACTTCTTTAAAAATGTCACTGAAGCAGGTCACGTCACAGTTCTTAAGTAGTGGTACCCTGACAACCACCAGATGAGCCTCTAATGCGTTCATATCAATATCATCCGAGAAGATAAATTGTATTTCTGCTGAATAATCTTCGGATTTCAAGGCATTTAACTTAGTTTGGTAGAAACCTAATTCGACTTATTGGTCTCTAAACCCATCGATCTGTGGGTAACTAGACTGGGCTAGCAGCAGGATCTAGCGTGTATGTTCTCTAATACGGCTAACAGCAAACGGTTCACCAACATATATACATATAATATCCACGGTGTTGAATAAGACGTATGATTCACGTCTATTATGCACATGGCAAAGATAACAAGACTTTTAATTGTTATTAGCGTACAAGGAAAGAGAAACAAGACTTTTAAGTGTTATTAGCGTACAAGGATTTTTAGCATAAAACATCAAAAGTTTCTATATTTTGTATACATAAATATATTTTCGAGCTCTGCATAAAATCAGGGGACAAATATTCCTAATTATATTACAAAACAAACGCATATTTGTCGGTCAACGTTTAAGAAGACGTCTTCTTAAACAAAAGGATAAAATTTCAACAATCGATATTTGTACAAGGGAACAAAGTATCTAGATGGAAGTATTAAACCAATGGATTGTCATTCTTCATTCTGAATCACATGTAAACAAAAATTAACTGTTATTATTTTTATATTATTATTAATTTATTTCAGCCGATTGTTCCCCTGTAAAGATACTCCAGTGATTTTGACTTATGATTAAAACTTATTTTAAGTAAAACAAGTCTATTTATCTTCAGCTGGTAATAAAATGTACAAGTGTAATTTCTAAACGACTTGATCAAGAAGGCACGTTTCAGTCAATTTCTCCTCACATTCATTGTAACGTGATTTTCCCACTCTGACTTGGACTTTCTGGGTCCGTGTCCTAATGTAGGTGATACAAACTACGCGACTTTGAATTGTCGAGTACGAGTGTGACGTAGACTGAGCTCCCCAGATAATCTCCGTAAATGGAAGCAATAACGTCAATGCCAAGTACAATTATAAGATATTTTGTCTACTGAAATCAAACTCTCTTCAGGGGGTAAATATCTCAGGGAGTAAATATCTCGTTTAAGGTCACATTTTCTGGAAGAAATCTTAATGACGATTTCAAACCAAGTATCATCGGCCTGCTTTTTTTATTCATAATACGACTGAGCAGCATAGTAACCTGACTGATCAGCATACACATTTAATGTTGATTTATCCACAATACGACTGATTAGCCAGCAAGTATATTCTGTTGATTCTTAATGATACAACTGATCAGCCAGTAGCTATGATCTGTTGATTTCCTAATGATACAACTGATCAGCCAGTAGGTCTGATCTTTTGATTTCTTAATAATACGACTGATCAGCCAGAAGATGTTCAGTTGATTTTATCGATAATACAGGACAGGACAGTAAGACACAAGATGGATACGTATCCTATGATTTATATTACAACATTATTCGCAAATCCAACGTACTTAGTACGGTAGTCAAGTGGTGCCGTCGGATTTGAAATTTACTCCCCGGTATAATACCGGTGGCCCGCGCTATGAAGCAACGGTTGTTTAAATATATGAACAGATCTAGGATACCGCTCGTGCATCGTGTAGAGATGTGCGGTATAGCAATATATCAGTATAACAAATATAACAAATATAACTAAGAGTAAACGACAGTATAAGTCAAATCATGAAGCGTAAATGACGAAAAGTATAACCATATCACGTGATGGAAAAATGCTTATATTACGTCAGTGTCCAGAACTGCATCACGATGAAACATGCAATCAAATATATCGTCTTAAATCTAATCAACAAGACGAAAATAGAAGATAAATTAGTTGATACCATTCATGATTATTTCTTCAGGCTACGTGGATGCATACCGGGGACGGAGTGGGAGGATGTTAGCCTACATGAGATTATTTTGTTAAAACGGTCTCATATAGTAAATTAAGAAGGTAACTACAAACCTCTACATAATATATATATATATATATAGGCCTATATATATATATATATATATATGT
>JAODAG010322218.1:0-11540 GCA_027574785.1 Orphnurgus asper | reverse complement strand
TTGTTATTCTCTATTACGTCCAAAATAATATCACATCGCCACTTGTGACAAAACAGCCACTGTAGGCCTATGTCTGTGTTTTCTCCCGCTAGAAATGCCACGTGTTTGCAATACATTGAAGGGGGGATTCCGGCCCGCTAAGCTTGATACAAGATACAGCCAAAGCTGATAAAATATTTCTATTTCTATTTTGTCAGTGTGTTCAGTTGCGTAAGTAGCGATCGTTGATTTAAAATAGGCTAGGCCAAGATAAATTAAGAATAACGAATGTAAGGGATTAAAATGATAATAAAAATACAATGAATTTATTGGTCGCCATTAGCCAAATGTTAGTCGTCAATGGCAAGTTGGCGAGCGTGTACGTCAAGGCCTGGTAATAGGTATGGCCGAAGTGACATTAGAAGTATCATGGGAGTAACTTATCCAACATGTTCCCTTAAACTAGAGATTCCAAATGAGCTCTATACTTGAAACACAAATAATCCTGGTTTGATGTTTACAGTCATGGCATGATCGAGATTCATAAGCACAAAGATGTATAAACTATGACAGGATTGCAATGGTTTACCATCAATGTTCAGTATTTGGAAACCAAAGTAAATGACACATACAGGTACATGTAATGTCTACCTTGAAGACATTAATACTAGTGTACAAGAAGACTGCATGCATGTCCACACCACTTTTTGCTGTAGAGCCATTTCACCCTAGACTTGATGAACTGAAGGTACGTATGAAAGCATCGACATGCAGTGAAGCTGTTAAAACAAAAAGGAAAATGAAGTTCAGCATACAGTACAAGGGTCTAGAGCAAGAGAACAGGGTCAAACCTTTTTATTCACACAGGGCTTCAATTTTACTTCAAAAAACATGACAGGACACATATGCGCACCATAACATGTTTAAAAGTTTATACTTTGTAGTTAATATAACAGTTAAGTTTTTAAATCATGGTGCTAAATGCATTATGATTTCTATGCTGTGTAATTATTTTTGGAAGAAAACTATTCATTGCCATCTAGATTTCATTTAATTTTCATATTATAGTTTTATGTTTGCAAACATGATGACCATGCATAGAAGAGTATCCATATGCCAGCAAAATCCAATGCAGCTTTCCCCACTTGTAATTGATACAGTATGCTATACTATGTTCAGATCATATTGACAACATCAGCGTATATCAAACTCTTTTATGAGTCAAAACGAAATCTCAGAATTTTACTTGCAGAAGGAAGACCAACAATGTTGGCAAACAAAAAAAATCAATTTAGTTGAACATTTTGGAATTCTCTCGAAAGTACTTTCCGTAGGTATTTAATTACATGATTTTGAATGTTTCTATCATATTTGTATCAAAAACCAATGTAATTAACATGTGGGATCATTTTTTCTATATTGTTGTAATTTCCTTAGCGGGAATTCCTTGCATAGCGGAAACAATGACCTAGTGTTGGTAGTTAGTGGAATACCGTAAATTGTACGACCAACTTCTACGACTAAGCCATATGCTACTGCTATTCCTGTATTCCTTGCCCTTGTTTAGCCTATATGAAAAATAAATTTCCTAACTATCATCCATATAAAATAATTCTATATATCAACAGTCTTTAGCTTGGGGGAGGGGGATTAGGCTGAGGCTTTTACAAATGCTTAGCTTAGATGTTTTGTTTGCATATTTAGTAACTGTCGAGTCTAGGCCTACACTGTCGAAGCTAGGCCTTCACTGTTAATGTTAAATACAATTTAGCCTAACCTGGCTATAGTATGTTGTACTAGTAGTATACTAGTAGTAATAGTACTAATACTATTCAGAGTACTACTGTACTGAGTAACTTGAACAGTAGAAGAGGTGTGTTACTCACCAAAATTCTCGCGAGAGAATCCAAGAGTCAGCATTAAGAATAGGACATCGATGAAGGGTGATAAGTTACTTCATATGGTGAATTTGAGGGCATGTTAATCGCTTTCGAACATCTTGACACTATTTAAAAGTCACTTTAAGTTTACACAGACTCGGTCCGACGTCGATCAGTGACAAACGTACAGTATGCAATTCAAACGCTCAAATGTAGAACTGACACAGATCAAGAATCCAATGTCATATTGAACAAAGACATTCCATGGTCCATGGTTAGGGGTGTGTTAACTTAGTAGTCTACTGTGTCCGTTGCCAGCCTGAGATATTGATCGAGGGATAGAATGGACAGAATGATTGATCACGAAAAGTTATTAGAACAATTATTACATGAGAATACAGAAGAAAAGTGCAGCATTATATATTCCACCCGATTTGACAAAATCAGCCGCAATCCAACGTTTCAGGATTATTACTTGACTGTCTAAAAGTGTGTTTACTTTCCCTCTGAAATTTTTCCTTTACATAACAAACAGGATGATTATCAGTTATTTAGTATAATACTCTTAAATAGTTGTATGCCATAACTTGATCTGAAAGAAATCCAAAATGTTCAGCTGAATAATTTGATGTAATATTTTAAATTACCCGACTACCTAGTGGTACGTGCTTGTAAAGACAACTTAAATTTGTTCAAAGGAGAGCCAAATCAGTCATGTGCGTATGTGTGTATGCATCAGTGTGCGTGCAGCAGAAAAAGTGACACTTGTGAGATATTTGTTATTAACTTCTACGTACTAGAAATACTGAATATTATGTTGTTGTATCGGAGTTGTCACCAAATAAGAACATTTTATGCGTAAGATACTGTAGTTACGTTTGTTTTGAGGAGAGAACATGGTCCATGGTTTACGTGAGTTAACTCGCCACGCAAATGACAAATTTTCAGTAACGAAACAGTGTTAAACGCTAGTTCCATTACTGTTGCAGTGACACCGATTCTGTGAATATTATTTGCCTCGTAGTACTGTACTAGTGTTAGAGACAACGCCGGGTTCTGCAAATATCGTACTACTACTGCTAGCCACTTTCGCTATTGTAGAACTATCATACAACTAGTACAAGTAGCAATTCTGCAAATATTCTGCTACTAATTTTGTACGTACCATACTTCGCTAATGTAGTACTATCATAGTGAAATCGCTTATTTTTGTAACAGGCCTATCTGATGCAAACATACACTGTGAAACATACAATCACACAGAAGTGATGAACTGCCACTACTTTCCACTCATTATTGAAGATTTTCTGGGGATATTTGTAGCAATAGTAATATATATGTACTGGAACTTGAGAAGTACATTAACACTACTGTTCCATCTTCTCATGCATTTGTGCAGTAAACATTACATTCATGCAGCCTGGCGTCTTGAGTGGTGCACCCGGAGATCTGCGCTGTTTACCAGGAATTTATACTTTGACGAGTAAATGCATCATGGCATCCCAAAAACCTAGTTGACATGTTTGGCTGTTGGATTCAAATTTTACAGCACGATCACCGGTGTAGCCCTCGCTATGATTTTATTTTTATTCTTAGTGCTTGTAGTTAGGTTATTTGATAACCTAGTAAGATTTTGTCTTCCTGATTTTATAACATGTACAGTATGCCTAGATGGTAATTAGGGAGGATAGCTGGGTAGAGGTTAGGAAATGGGGAGAATGTGAATGTGAATCCTGTGGGTTTTTTAAAAATCATGTGGGATTTTCAGCTAAAATCCTGTGGGTTTTTATAAATCCCATAGGATTTTTAATTTATGTGGGATTTGCAGGTAAAATCCTGTGTATTTTTTATAAATCCCATAGGATTTTCAATTTATGTGGGATTATCAGGTAAAATCCTGTGGGTTTTTGAAAATCCCACAGGAACTTGGATTTAAATCCTGTGGGTTTTGTAAATTTCCTGTGGGTTTTAATAAACAGTTAAAACTGACTTAACTGACTTGCTTATACAGAGATAAATACACAATGAAAGTATAGGAGATTCTGGACTTTGTAGATTTTGTACCATGGCCAACGCCGGACTTATGTTTTCAACCATATTGGAGACCCCTGGCTTAAACAGGACTAAACCTGACTTGCATGACTACACTTAGATTTTTTTTAGCATTCCTTTTCCCTTATGGGAAATACCAAAACTCACGAGCCAAAATCCTGTAAGTTTTCTTATATCCACGTGGGTTATTTCCTACAGATTTTTGTGGGTTTTTCGCCATCTGAGAAATGCCAAAACCCACGAACCAAATCCTGTAGGTTTTCTTATTTCCACGTGGGTAATTTCTTATGGGTTTTTTTTTGGAAAGTTTTGAGGGTTTTTTGTCCACAGGGTAATTTCCTACAGGTTTTTTGTGGGAAATATTGTGGGTTTTTCCCCATATGGGAAATGCCAAAACCCACGAGCGAAAATCCTGTGTGTTTTCCTTATATCCCCATGTGGGTATTTTCCTACATTTTTTTTTGTGTGGGAAATTTTGTGGTTTTATTGTAAGGGTGTTTGAAGACCGAATGTGACTAAAACGGTCAAATCTGAGCCAATTATCACTGGAACTGACTCCACACTGACTTCCATTTCTAGAAGGGCTGCTATCAGATCCAAAATGATTAAAAATTTTATCAATGAATATATTATTCAATGATCACTTATTTTACCAATTATTGATAACTTGGAACCACTTAGAAAACAGTTATATAATTTATACACTGTAGGAATTCAGAAAATATTTTGCAGTGTCATAGTCATGAATACTCACTTGAAGTCCCTGAAATGCAGGTACAAAGCAGACACCCCCACTGCTCAGGACGGATTCAGCTACAATACTGCTTTGACCAGGCTCATCATAAAACCCTGAGAACAGAAAAGAGATACTGCAGGACTGGCGCTCATATGAGCATTATTATTCAGTTCACATAAAAACACTCGAATTTGAGGCTATATTGAAAGAGTAAAATAAAAGGCAATCTCATGATACTATGTGATAGAGTAGAATAGCATGTAAATCCATTTCAGGGACTCTTCCTTTGAAAAATTGTAGCTTTTCAAACTTGTAATCTCTGCCATGCTAATCCATAAAACAAAGCCTTACTGCAATGAGAGTCACTGGGGAGTAAAGTAAATCCTGCAATAAAATACTCCACCTTTTTACCTTCAAACTTTTAGTCGCCCAGGCCACAAATGCTGTCAAGCTGAAACTTAAAGTTTGCTTTATCAATATTACTAGAGGCAGAATCGGAGGTGATATAGACACTATAATCCAAAGGGTTCTGAAATGCATCAAAAAGATAACCTATTGTTAACCTATGTTATCTAGAGCAAGTTGAGAGATCCATCGTCCAAATATATGACATAATAAAGTGTGCATGGCTATATGTGCAACAACAATTTCTGAAGATATACCATTTCTTTTAACCCATTCAGTCCCAGCATCGCATAAACGCTTCAATGCTGGCATTCTTCCATGTACAAGGCGACATGGTTTTCCCACTACATAATTCCTTCATAAAAGCATCAAATAGCCATATGGAGGGTGTACTTCTACTTTATTAACACTTTTGGCAACCATTTTCACCCTAAACAAAAGTGGTGGGGCTATAAATAAATATTTCCAATGGAAATATGTACACTGTAATTGTGAACTCAAAATGTGTTGGATATTTAAAGATGGCGGCGCCCATTCATCAAGCGCTTCCTCTGGGTTCTGATTACGAATCCGACTCGGATGACCCAGATTTCTTTCTGCATTTCAGCAGCGATGAAAATAGCGATAACGAAGACAAAAATTGTGAATTGACTGAGGGGTTTATGCATAACATTCCACACGTAGCGGATGATTTACGTGCTGGTTGGAAATCCGACATCAGTAAGCCTATAGGCTCCATGCCTTTACTGCAGTAGGAGGTTTGCGTGTGGACATGCCGGGTGAGGCAGGTGTGCAAAGATGTTTCGAACTGTTTCTTACAGAGAATATGTTGGATAAAATTTGTGACAAGACAAATAGTTATGCTGAAAATTGGACTTTGATGTAACAGTAACACATCACACTCATAGCCTACATTCACTTTATTGTAACTTAGAAACAAACTTGAATTTGGCAATACAAATGTTCACTAGTATGTAGAACACTATGTAGATTTCAATCAAACATTGAAAACACACAAAAAATAATACCAAAACCACATATTTTGGGTATATTCATATTTTCTTATTATTTTCATTGTTTTATGCAAATACAAACTAATTATGCAAATTAATGCAGGATTTTTCCAACTTTGTTTTATTAGTAAAATACATTCTCTGTTTCCATAGCATCAAGAAAATGTATAATTATTATCGCTTTCCTGCTATTATTAGTTCAGGAGATGACTATAAATTTGAATAGTGGAAATAAAGTTAATTTAGTAAAAACCCTGCGGGATTCTGGAGGATGCACAATGAAATCTCTGTTGGACTCTATCTTTCAACTCTAATCTGTCATTCAAACTTAAGTTTGCTGCTACTATTCTGTATAAACAGTTACATCATGGTTTGGATTCCAGACGTAAAACCACATCAACATATTTGCTGAACATTTCCTCTAAGCCAATGCCTATAACTTTACATTGTCAGACTACAGTAATTACATATACAGTAATTACATATACAGCAATATGGACAAAACTGACAAGGTATAGACTTACCCATATTGATTCCCCATTCAACAACAGTCCCTGTGTCTGCATCATTACATTCCATCATATAGGTGATTTCATTACCTATATTCCACCCAACCAAGGGGTATGCTCCTTCAAATAGAGAAAGTAAACATAACCATTAACTAGCATTCACTAATCAACATTATGCGATTTCGTTGCTTGCCGAACCCTATAGGCCTACTGCACTTTCTCTTAGAAAAGTGCAGTAATAAAATTCTAACTGGTTTCATGCTCACAAGGCAATCATTGTTTACAGTGCTGGAAGATGGAACAATGGCTTAAGAAAGTAAAATATCTGTATATTATTCCTGTTCATGAAATAATTATGATATATCCAAGCGTGCTTTTAATCGAAGGTCAAGTTATGGTACAGTGCTAAGGTCAAATTTCTTCAATCTTTTTTTTATTTGCCTGATCAGTTGAATGTTTATAATGTAAGCAAGGTATGCTTCAACCATTACACACTATTTCAAATGTAACACCAAATTACACTATGTTGAACATGGCATATGGTGATAAATATTTTTTTATTAGCCTAGGCTTAAATACCAATAAAGATTGACTTGTGACTTCAGCATCTTGAAAATTCTAAAGTGGGTACAGTATATTAGTGTCAACAATGTTTTGCAGTCTGTAGTAATCTTTCACAATAACCTAGCTCTGTTGTTGCTGCATTAATAGAGCTGAAGAGAGGTTAAAATTCTGGGCTTTGTTATGTATATGTATTGTTGATGAAAATTTTATTTTGGCAATGCACTTGAACTAATATGCATTAATCCATATATCACAACGACAGCCCTTATATAAGTCCCAAACTAACACAGATATACTATATATCTAGGGAAGACAAACTCATGATTGATTGTATGATATTTCTTAGCAATAGATGAAATATAAATGCTACTCTGGAAATGTGAAACATCACAGGAAAATATTAGACTTACCATCATATGGCACAGCCGGCCTGGAACCTGTGTTTATCACTAGAAATGATCCTGTTCCCATCGTGATCTTGACATCACCCTCATTAAAGCAGCATTGACCAAACATGGCAGCTTGCTGGTCAGCCATCTATTATAACACAAAATGGTATGACATTATATATATTAAATAAGATATCATTGGAAAATAAGCAAGAGCTTCTAATTAAGTAACAAAACGTTACAAAACGATGTGATAGAGAAAACCATGTAATTGATGTGTTTATCTTGGCGAGTGATCTATATACATTAGTAAGATCAAAACAAATTTGAAGTTAGTAAATTGTTTCAAATGCATGGGCCAGCATCTATTATAACACAAAATGGTATGACATTATATATATTAAATAAGATATCATTGGAAAATAAGCAAGAGCTTCTAATTAAGTAACAAAACGTTACAAAACGATGTGATAGAGAAAACCATGTAATTGATGTGTTTATCTTGGCGAGTGATCTATATACATTAGGAAGATCAAAACAAATTTGAAGTTAGTAAATTGTTTCAAATGCATGGGCCAGCGTGTTATTTGTAGACAGAGAGAGGCACCGTCCGGAAACCACTTGTGGACTGACGCTATGGCCGTTATGTAGTTTCTGATTGGCAGATCCCCTCGTCAAACAGCGACATCAAGAAGGTCGATATCTCCTCTACTGAAGCATCCGGGGATCGACAGAGTTACTCCTTGCCCAGAAGAAGAATTTTGAAGCCTTGAATCGTAAGTTTTGATGGTGGACTTGCTGCAACTTCCACAGTTTTGGGTGGAAGGCCTGCTACCTGTAAGGGCTTCCTGACAATTTCCAGACACAGAGATGGAGTTCCTCTAGATTTTGGTGCCAATTCTTGCCCTTGGTCTGGGTCAGCAGTTGTTTCCTCTTCGGGAACTTGAAGGGTAGGTCTACCAGCATCTCTAGGATCAGCGTCCGCCATGCCTTACTCCTTCCTCGCTGAGTGAGAGGCTCGTAGCATGAGGTCGCACTCCACGAGGAGGTCCCATGTTCTCTGGTATTGGTTCGGCGTTCTGGTGCCTCCGTGTTTGTTGATGAAGGTTACAGTTGTGGAGTTGTCTGACCAGACTGACACCCGGTGGTCTCGGAGTATGTGTGCCCAAACTTGGATTACCCTTCAGACCGATTCCATCTCTAGGACATTTAAGTGTAGGGTCTCGTCTACTGTCCATCTTCCCGAGGCCACCTCTGTTTTCCAGGTTGCTCCCCAACCTATCAGTGATACGTCTATTGTTAGGACCATCTGAGGGCTACGCTCATGGAATGTTTTTCCTGCTGAAACATTGTGTCGACTTGTCCACCATTGCTAGACCCGTTCGTAGGTTTTCGTCGAATGGAACTGATACCAACATCGGTTCTTCTGACTGTCTGAACCAGTATTGGAGGTGGAACTGGAAGATTTGCATCCGGGACTTACAGCTCGCCATCAGGCCTAGGAGTCGTAGCCAGATCATCGTTGTAACTGCTGGTCTCTCCAGGAAATGTGCGGCTTGCGTGGTCATTTGAGTTGGGATCAGTGTAGACTTTGCTATTGATAGATTGATGATCTAGCCTAGGCTTTCGAGGAGGGAAACCGTGAGATCTGTGTCTTCGACTGCTGCTTCCCTGGAGGGTGACACGATGAGTCAATCATCTACGTAGCCGAAGACTATGACACGGCCTTGTCACCCTGGTCAACACCATTGGAGCTGTTGAAAGGCCGAATGGAAATGAGACGAAGCGGTTATCTTGACCCTTGTAACGGAAGGAAATGAACCTGAAGTGGTCTGGGTGGATTGGTATGCGTAGGTAGGCATCCTTCAAATCCACCGATGTTGCCCACGTTCCTTCCTTTAGGGGCTTCAGGTTCAGAATTGGCCTCCAGGAGCCTCCCTTGTTTGGTGTGAGGAAGAACACTGATCTGTAGAGTCTAGTCTTCTAGCGACGGTAGTAGCTCTATCACCCCTTTTGTCAGTAAACTTAAGATTCTTCCTCCAGTAGAACGAGTTGGATTGGGTCCTTGGGTATTGGGGTTACCTTCATGTGGTAGTGAGATCGTTCTGCCGTGAAATAGTAAATAGCAGTCGTATCGTAAGGTATTATTGGTTTCTAATCCGTAATTCTTCAGCCATTTCATGAATACATTGAAACTTATGTTGTAGGTGAGATTCATATATTATTTCATAATAAGGTAAAGGGTCCTCTTTGAGTACAAATAATACAGCCCTCTTTGATTGAATGAATTTCCAATTAGAGAATAAAAGCTTATTATATTATAAGAACGTGATGGAGAACTGTTATAAACATTTGGGTCTTCAAGTCCAAACAGAAAAAATCAGGAGTTATTTACTAAAGAATATAACGTACTATATTTTTAATGAAGCAAAAATACAACTGTGAAATCCCTAGGATAATAAGAAAATTATTGGAAAAAAATTGACTACCTCAAATGCCATGTAATAATATGTAGTGTTGGGACAAGATCAGAACCCCAATTATGAAACAACTGTGGTAGAGACCTATTTAATATTTACATTTAATTACATTTAATATAGAAAAAAGTAGAAAACAATATACATTTGTAATGAAAGAAGCTTAGGGTATATTTTAAACCGGTGGCAAGTCCGTATCATGTAGGAATAATTTGCAGTTCTTCTCTAACAAAATATATTTGTGGTCCAGAAGCTAAATAATACAAAATTGGGCGACCTAGTTTAAATGTCTAACATTTTATACGTTTTAATAGACCAGATTGCAACTGTTGCTCTCTTGCACATATCTGCTTGTTTCACCCGGAGCATATAAATATCTAACAAGTGAATTACTTGGAATATAGTTTTCCTTTTTCCCTCCCAAGGGAGAGGACGTTTTTTTACGAATTGCATCGTTACGTTTCATATCTATTAATCTAGTTTATTCATTGTGTAAAGCTGCAATAATGATTGGTAAACTATTAACCCATGCTGTGTACAGTTCCTTTGTATATCTCTCAGCTAATGTTCTATTGAACCTTTCAACAGTATCCTGTGCAGTATGACCAACTTCGCCTCTTTTTATTACAACAATGTATTTACAGCAGCTATGAATCTGGATCTACTTTAATTTAGGATATGTCAATGGACTTCTTTTATAAATATTTTCAAATGCACAGGCAACTTGTACAGCAGTTTTATCACTTAATGGTTCAGCTTCTTTATATCTAGATGCAACATCAACTACATGTAATGCATATTTATGTTTTCTTACCTATTGTATCATGTGGTAAAAATAATAGATCAGCCTGATGACATTTGGATATGCATCGGAACTATTCATAAGCCTACTTATTGATCTTGGATTTTATTTCTGCCCAGTTTATTAAGTTGCCAGTTGTGTGGATAACTAACTATTCTCTTCTCGTAACTTTCACCTTTCAAATAACCTTCAGACTATTCTGTAGCTTTAATTTTTTTTTTACCATTCTGTTCTCTATATTTATAATATTATTTCTTAAATACTTCATAACTAATTACACCAACAGCACCCATTATAGCTAATACTGTGGCCATTCTATCACTATTATTCTTTAGGTTTAATAATTTTATATGGTAAAATACCTTTGCTGACAAACCATACAGGATTTGATAATTATACTGATATTTAATATAAAAAATACAGTAGAAAATATAAAATTTATTAATGTAAGCATATTGCTATGTTATATTTATACTTAATATAATAAAATATGTTGTTTGTTAACAGAAACTTAACAAGTATCTCTCAAGTACTTACAAAGTTGTTGTCAAGTATCTTTCAAGTACTTAGTACCAAGTTGTTGTCAAGTATCTATCAAGTTCTTAGTACCAAGTTGTTGTCAAGTATCTATCAAGTTCTTAGTACCAAGTTGTTGTCAAGTATCTATCAAGTACTTATATATATGTATTATGTGTATATATATATATAAATATATATATATGTATATATATATA
>JAODAG010322207.1:0-11425 GCA_027574785.1 Orphnurgus asper | reverse complement strand
CTCTGAATATTATATTCTCCTCTCTCTCTCTCTGAATATTATATTCTCCTCTCTCTCTCTCTGAATATTATATTCTCCTCTCTCTCTCTCTGAATATTATATTCTCTTCTCTCTCTGAATATTATATTCTCTTCTCTCTCTGAATATTATATTCTCCTCTCTCTGAATATTATATTCTCTCTCTGAATATGATACAGTCACTATACCCCCTACATACAGTTACTATACCCCTATATACAGTCACTATACCTCCTATATAGTCACTATACCCCCTACATACCAGTCACCATATATCTTGTCTAAGAGCTGCATATTCACTTAGTTTCTACAGCCATCATCTGTATCACTACTTTTATGATAAAGGTGACTGCTCCATAAGTTTTATATTCAGTATTCACTTGTTAGCATCCACAGGGAAGAATTCATCTTGTAAAGATGAACTAATCAGTATAGTGCCCTCAAGATAATTAGGGATGCTAAATTCTAATTTAGATGTCATGATCCCTTCGTCTGTTTAAAACTGCATTGTTGTAAACGTGAAGAGAAAGTCGTTACCACGTATGTCGACTCTTTACTCGCGTAATCAAGTCGGCACGGTTTTCCGGATCGTCGCTTCCCGAATTTGGTCGAAACCGCTCCACGACTTTAGATTGAGGCACCGCGTAGAATGCATCATAAACCTTAAAAAGTTTAATGTGCTAATGGTGGCCTTCGGGGGGTTCCGGGAATCACGAGAGACCCGTGGGGAGACCCGTGGGAACTTGGAGAGCGATTTGGAATCATGGATACAGCTCTTAGCAAACCACTGAAGCATTCACATAATATCAGTAAGGACTTTGATTTCTTTTACTACGAAATGAATCGCTAGATATGAAGCCCGGCCTGGCCTTTCACGATTCCAAGTTGCTAACTGCTCGTAGCCGATGCGGTGCCCGGAGTAACGAAGCAACTAGTTATAACGAGGCTTATAATCAAAATCTATTTTTAAATCACCAAAACACGAAATTAATTGCTGCGAATGACGTGCATCACATTCACGCTACGTAACACCGTCCAAGCAATTTTCAACGACCGATTTCATCACAGGCGAGTGGAAATATTTCCAACGACGGCTCGGAAGACGTTCGTTTTCAGTGTAGGTGCTACATATGGGAATATTCATTTCCCCCGAGTGTAGTGACCTTTGACGTCATTCGGAGGTCGCTGTATAAATTTGGTGTCGATAAATATATCCTGCGGTATCAAATATCGATCTCAGAAAAACTCCTTCCCATTCAGGTTTGGTCCTCCTCAACGTGGATGAGAGCAATTTGACGGATTTGATCGAGACGGTGCTAGACAACCTCCAAGATGAAGACTTGATCCAGAGCTCCGACAGGGAATCCCTCGATCCCATCCTCTTCCACATTGCTAAAAGGTGAGGCCTTGAACTAGTCGGATCAATGTAAAGTTTGGACTGACCTTTGTAAATTACATTGTAAGCTAGTGTGGTGTGTACATTGAGCAAATGGTTCCTTTCCCATTTGTAACATTCACGGAATAGGTAATTAAAATGGTCGCCATCGCATGGTACCTAAGTTTAGGTACACATAACCGTTTTATAAAGTCTGACGATGAGAGATTCACTTTATCGGAAGCCTTCTTTTGCTTTGTAAAAACTATGGCATGTATCCAATATTGATGAAAGGTTCTGACCGAGTTGAAGGTCAAGTCTTCTTGTGGGACCAAGATATGGACCGTTTATGGGCCACACGCACGGTTGGACTATTCAGAGACTTGTAAACACTATTTTCTAGCAGGAAGAGGAAATGTGATCACCCCATCCCTCCTCTCGTCTGAAGTACCAGAGCTGCTAGTCAGGGTATCAAGCTGAAATTGACACCAACAAAGAAGCAGCGATCGAAGATATGACTTCGGTTTCAATGAATTTCGGTCACAGATACAAGATTTCAAACAGCTGGATTTGTTTTATTCCAGTCACATATCAAGCCGTCCCAAAACTCTGCGGGCTTCCATGAGACGGCTGTCAGTCATGGGGGACAGAAGGAAACCTTCAACGTTTACGGGTCAAAGGGTTTACTCGGATTCTGTTAATGTAAGTAAACTCTGTTAAAGATCAATTGCGATTACGTCCATTCATATTACGGTCCGGATGATATGATACCGATCTCTGTCTATGCTTTTTGAGTTTTAACAAGATAATGTGACAAAAGTCTTCTGGTAATATTTTATTTCTGCATATGTTTAGATGGATAGAATTAAGAGAAATCCCAGTTCCCAACCTCAATTCTAGTTTTGCTCAGTCCACAGTTTTTATAATGTCTACTACAGTGGTGGATATAGAGACCATGCAGACAACCTCACTATTTGTATAAACTATAACCTAGAGCAATATTATGGAGATAATGTACCTCGTCGATGGATTTTGGTTATTCAAGAACTTGACATTGTTTTGGAACAGTTTTTCATAGATGCTTGTTGGTTGAGCTGTCGAATATAAGCTACATTGTCAAATCTTCGCAGCATAATTATGAGTCGGTAGTCATATTGAATTTACTATCCCAGGTTTGCACCAATTAATTTCATTATGATAGTAAATCATTCTATGATTACAATTAAACAAACCTTGATTCACTTGTCCATCAGAGTTGAGTCTTTAGACCAATGTCACTGTCAGGGAGGATTGTTCTCATAGTGTTGGGTTTTGGCATCCATAAATTTTGAATCATTATCATGTATGTTGGATTTTTTTTGTAAATTAGCAAGATTCATACAAGAACATGATGACGTGGTCTGGATGCTGCACTACACCCTAACTTTTTTACATTCAGGATTGCAGCCTAGTTCATGGAAGGATCTATCCATTTCACCTTTCCACCTGATATTTTCCTTAAAGTAGTGTCATTTGTTCACCAACTTCTGTCTGACGTTCAATTCGTTTGTTACTTACAAACGAGCTTGTGAGGAATATTTGGTAATCAGTCTCGTGTTCAATGTCACGCATCGGAAATTTCAAACTACGAAGGCACAGGCCTATACACTTTTAAACTCTTCTCGCAGTACAACTGAATGGTGAACGATTACTTACTCAACAAAGATCAGAGAGCATTTACACAGCGGACTTGTCTTTAACAATGTCCCCCATTGAATGCTCGCTCTCGTCCAATGGATTACAACACTTTCAGGTCTTCTAATTTATACAAGTCAGGAGAAAATGTAATATTTTTTGGGTTTCCTTATTTCCAACTCAATGTGCTGATTGTCCCTCTAGTCTGCAAGCAATGATAAGAAGTGCATGATACACTTGTTACACAATACACATTTTAGACAAGGGAAGAGCTCTCTCTATCCGGTGTTCATTGCTTGAGCATCATTCATGGTTCGATAAACTTATCTTCCTTGTGTTATCGCCATAGCAACTTCTACCCGCTTGGTACCATTCATCTTCTAAAAGGCGCCTTAGGACTCTTTAAAGTCTAACTTCACGGACAGAGATTTAAAAGCAGGGTGAATCTCCAAATTACCCCCAAATTTGCCGTAGGTGTCTCTGCCAAATCTCAATTTTAGGGGTGGAGAAGATGATGGTACAAATAAGACGTTTACAAGCACTTAATCTTCAAAAGCAAACACAAAGGAAATAATTGCATCGTTTCTGAATTTCTGCATGGGTATAACTTCAAGGATATTCTCAAGAGGTCTGTCAATTTCAAGAATTAAATCGAATCTTTAACCCACGTAAAAGCAGCTACAAGTGATGAAGGAAGACTTATTTCTAGTCCAGGATAACAGGGACAGTGAGTGGAGTGAAGGATGAGGTGGGTGAGTAGATGGGGGTAATTCGGGTAAAATTTGACCATGATATTATGGTATTCAAAACTTGTGTAAATATTCACAATTAAAAATAAAAGATACTATATTAGACAGAAATATTATCTGTTTTTTTGGTTTTTTTCACTTGTTAAATTTGATGCTATTATTTAGTATATATTATTACGTTATTATTATTATTTATTATTTAAGAAGCAAGGTTTCACTTGACTACTACATCTCATGTAGCAAGTGAGAGATGTGATACGCATCGTAGTCTAATTGAGGGCAAGGAGTATACGCCCTCATACACCGCTTGCATTATTCCCCCGGTCGCACATTATCCTGCGATAACCGCTCGGTAGACCATTGATTAATTTAACCCCTTTATGATGTCTTCTCCCCGGCCCCTCCATCCACTTGTTCATCAGTGTCTCCCCTATGAAAGCCTGCCATCACAAAATTTATGATTTCCATGGTGTTTACCTCAAGGAAGAACTTTCTGGCTCCAGCTTCAAGTCATTAACGGTTATTTTGAGCTATAAAACACAATTATTACTTGCACAAAGCTATCGATATGTCAAGAACTGATTATCCAGTTTTGTACTACAGAGAAAGTTGCACCGGCAAAGACTGGCTGCCAAGATCAGTGCTGATTAGTTTGTTTTAGTTGTGACAGTTTCTTGGAGATCATATTTCCTTTTCAGTTCCTTCAGCATGTTATTACATGCAAGAAGCCAGCAATCTGCAGATAGAAAGACCTATTTGCTATTCCCAAAATAAGCCTATAATGTCTGGAATTGGCTCAGTTTATCCAGCTTCAAGTCATTAACGGTTATTTTGAGATATAAACACAATTATTACTTACACAAAGCTATCGATATGTCAAGAACTGATTTATCCAGTTTTGTACTACAGAGAAAGATAATAAAGACACTGGCACTGCCAGTTCAGTGAGTTGCCCTGGCAAAGACTGGCTGTCAAGATCAGTATCAGTACATTTATTCCTTTTATACAATGCAGTCTCTGGTTTTCCCCCCTCAGTCTGAAGAGATTAAAATCTCCATCCTGAGTCGGGCTTCCACCACGTCGGCAGACGGCTCGCTGGACCAAGCGAAGTCCGCCCAGTCGGCTCATCTCATGAAGAAAATCCCGGCAAACTCGGAGGCGGCGGCCATTTTGGTTGCCCAGGACGAAAACATCGACGTGTCGACTCTAGCTTTAGTCCGGCTGTCGGAAGCCCAAGTCTTTGAAGGGTTCCTCGAGGTTCCTACACCTTTGAGATTCCTATGCATCTTCATCGGACCTGCGTTCAGCCAACACGACTTCCACGAGATGGGAAGGGCGATGGCCACGCTCTTCTCCGACGAGGTAGAGCTAGAGTATTCATCATCCAATATGTGCCCTCCACTCCTTCCCTTCAGCACCATCCTCTGTGGCTAAGACAATAACAACCTTAGGGCTGGTTTGAATAAAATGGTGTAATTGTTGCTAGTTATTTTGGTCACTTTTAGCTTAGCGTGGAGGAAAAAGGCCTAATATTACCATGTGTGCAACTGTAGTGGTTACAAACAATTGGGTTGGTTAAATTGCACCAAAAGTTGAGTAGATATTGTGTATTGAACCTTACAAACAATTGAGTAGTTTAATTGGGCCACTTAAACACTTGATGCGAGGTGTTTTTTTCCGCTGTGCACGATTGATCCTCAGCTGTTTCGAGATTCTGCTTACTCTGCCAGGGACAAAGATGACATCATGATAGGGATCAATGGGTTTCTGAACGACACCATGGTGCTACCCCCAGGAGAATGGGACAGGGACCTCTTGTTGCCCATCACCAGGATACAAAAGAAGGAAAACGAAAAGGTGCAACTGAGGCGGAAAAGTATGAAACCAACCAAGGATGACCTAGAGGGTAAGTTCCTCCTACACAAAATCCTTGTAGCGAAAGTCATTGATGCCTACCTGGATTTCCCTTGATTATGACAAAGTGGTTGGTTCACATGGTCATAAAAAATGTGGTATGATATAGCTCCACAAAGCTATTTGGGGGGGGGGGTGTTCTTATTGTTAGTAGGTTGATTCTGCCAAATTTAGGGCAGATGCAGATTCTCGGTATAGACTTTATTTTTCTACTCTCCTTTCGTTCGTAAGGACTCATCAAGGTGCCTGACAGCCAAGAAAAGTTATACCTCATGGATCCCTTAAAGAGGACGGGACATCCCTTCGGTGGTCTGCTCAACGATGTCCGGAGGAGGCTTCCCCATTACTGGTCGGACATTAGGGACGGCCTCAACTTCCACTGTCTTGCCACTTTCTTCTTTGTGTTCCTGGCGTGCGTGGCCCCTGCAATTACTTTTGGCGGTATTCTGGGTGAGATAACGTTTCACAGACCATTTCTCTCTTTGATAACAAGAAGACTTTTTCTTGATGCCGGCACGAGCTTGGTACATTTACCCAAATTTGTTTTGGTTATTTTTTTATTTTTTATTTATTTTTTTTTAAATTCTCGCCAATTTTTTTGAAACCTAGTATACTCTTGACACCAGACAACGTTTTGCGACTCTTTCCGGGGCAGCCATTAAAGTAACTCGGGAGAGGGTGGAGAAAGAAGGTCAGGGGCATTCCTCTGCTGCCATGTACCCACTTCATGGCTCTCCCTCCTCCCCCCCACACTTTGATGGTATCCTCCCTCCCTTGTAACTGATTGGCTTTAATCAATTTAGCAAATCAGTTTTCAGAGAAATCATTATATATACCCTCCCTTTGTATCCCCAAGTCCTGGCTTACTTTAATCCTAATTCATTTGTGGTTGTAAATAGGACAATTTCCTGTTTGATATTGGGCGCTATACTGTTAAATGTTGGGGGGGAGGGCAGCCTGGAGTTATCAAGCTAACTGCCCTTGGCAGCCTTCTTCAGTAATTAGCGCCGGAAAAACCGTCGAGTCCAGATGACAGAACAAGTTACAACGGGAGTCGTCGGCTCAGAATGCCATATTGTCTTTAATGGTGTATATGTCTCAAAGAAGACACAAGAGTAGATAATTAGTCAGGTGTTACTATAGTGAGAATTCTTGAAGAACGCATGTTTGCGGAATCTGAGAACATGAGTCGCCTAAAACCTCATTTTCAGCCTGTAAGCTTCTTTCGCACAGCTAGACGCATCAAACTTAAAACTGCGGGACTTCCAAGTTCTCTTCTAAGAATTTTTTAGAATGATTTGACCAACGATGGTGTAACTCTTAATTCTCTGTACTTTTTTGGAACCAATTAAGTTGGCCTGAGTGTAAATTCAGCTTTTCCAGTCTCGGAAAAAAATAAAAACGGAAAGACGAGAAGCAAGGTTTTAAGACCAATATTGTGTCTGTTATCCTATCACCGACAGTTTCATGTTTATAGAAAACGTCCAAACTATAGTACTAAAGGAAGTTATGTAAATGTGATAAAATATGGACTCCACAGGGTTGAAACATTTGTGGAAGGGGAAACACCTCCGTGCGTTGTTTATTCACAGCACTTGTAATTTGATCAGATTTGTTTGTTCGTATTTGCCATATTTGCACGAAGGATAGAGTTTTTAGCTCAAGGGTACTCAAAGCGACCTCAATTTTTTGCGGTATCACTCGGACCATTAACGATTTGTGCACCGACAGCCTGAAATATGTGGTAAAGAAACACCACAATATATGGTCCTAGAGAGGACTTTTACAAAATTTATCCAATCTTGAATTGGAAAATATTCACTCAATTTGTCATGCTGTGACGTTTGTGCTAAAAACCCTAACATTTATACCCCCAATCAAAACCTGAAGATTGGTTGGGTTGTAAAGGCTCTAACAGTTCTGACACAGCTAATTGTTAATTGCTCTGATGACATCACGTCTGGTCCATTTGGTGTAGGCCCTTCGATTTGTACTAAATGTTTTTTGCGAAAGGGCAGCAATGTTCATATTTTTATGTTGGTAATTTATTTTCCCAACTTGCAAGCTTTTCATATGACAGAGTTGAAGATATAATCCACTCTGACTCGACGGAATTCGACGAACAGATGATCCAGTCACTCAAAGGGATTAAGCTATACTTTAATCTAAGCAGTTAAGACCTAACTGTCTCGGTGGCAGCCTAGTCTCACATAAATTTCCCAGGTGCACTGAACGTGCAGCTATTGAACTTGAAGATGCTCTACAAAGAATGAATATTGCTCTATGCTTTGTGCTTTCTGTACTAGTACGGCTTGTACTACTATAGCCCTATGGTATGTTTCATGTTGGGCATCGTACTACTAGTACTTGTATTGATGATGACCTATTTCTGTGAACCTGTAAAGTGAAAATCATGTTTTAAAAGGTGATTGGTGTGTTTCTGCTTTGCTGATGTTAGTATTATCCTTCAGCTATATGATTTTATTTGGAAAGAAAGAAGAATCGCTTGGGAAGTATACGGTACAAGTGCATTCTATCTTAAGGACAAATTTACAGTTCCATGAACTCTCCCGTGCAGGTTTGGACACCATATTGGGGAAGGTAGTAGTATGGACATGTTTCAATGCCATACACTTTAAATGTAGCTCATCATAGCTGTATCTTCAAGCAGGATGTTGGGATACAGCCCGCCTGCATGGAGCTACTATGACGAAAATGCCTCTCCGGGAAACCTTTTTAAAAATTTCAAGCTGGTGTGTCAGTTCATGGAATTTGGTTGTTAGTGATTGTTTACATACATCCATTGCTCATTGGTCATTAATGACTTCTCAACCAATCACATTGCAACATTGTAAAAGTTTATTTTATAATTATCAAAACCACTTTTCAAATGTCATGGCTCATGTTTGTCCCCCCCCCGCCCATTTCACCTATTAAGTTCCAGTCAACAAAGATTAGGAAAGCTCACAAATTTTACGGCAGAGGTCACGTCATGTTTCCCTCCCTTTCAAAATAAGCCAATAACTGACACCAAATATAAAAATTTCTAAAAAGTATATACCAAAGGTTTCTTTTGCCAGGAATTCCACTCCACTGAATTGCTCCTGGGGCATTAAAGAGCATGCATGAACTTACACAGACAATGTTCTCTATGAGCAGACTGGCTCCTTCCATGCATGCATCTGCCATAATACTAAAAGCTTTACATCTACGTGACCATTTATAAAGTCTATATGCTGTGCAGGTTTTTTTCCTTTAAAACCTTTAAAATTTTCCTATACCCTTGGCCTCGTGGCCATGTTTTAATACTTGATCTACGGCGTAAAATAATGTTGCTTTCCATTTTCCTGCTAGCCATAGAGCAATTCCAATTACCCACTTCAAAGTACAGCCTAGAAAATGGTCTCATGCAATGGTACTTAAAATTATCGTGAGGAACTAAATTCCTGCTGGGTTTCTTTTTTCACTCTTTGCTTTTGCGGAAAATCCTCCTGCTCATGCAATTAACGCAATTGTCGCAGCCTCCGGTTAGAACAAAGAGCAGGATTGGTTCCATTGATGATCAAGGTGTGATCTAATTCTACAATAGGTTGTTGACGATTGAAAGAAGAATATAACTCTTTTATTAACTAGGTCTCAACAAAGCAGTCAAGTACGTAGTAATATTTAATCATAATAATCAACACCATTACAACTGTGACTTCATATAAAACATAAGGCCTTCTTCGTGTTCCTTGAAGATAGTTCCAGGTTAACTATGTCATCGACCTTTTCTCCTTTTCCTCGGTGGAACTATAGTCTGTTAAAAAATGGAGGCTTAATTTTATAATGGAAATGTTTTCTACGTCAATGTTTTTTTGTCCTTAGGCTTTCAACGTAATGCTTTGAACTAAGAGCACTTGCACCACTTTCGGAAAGTTCACGGGTACAACTCGGTGACGAAACTATAAAGTCAAATGTCGGTTTTAAAAGTGAATTTTTGTTTGTTCATTCTAGTCCGTGATGCACGGTAGTGGAATTTACCAATGTTGGAATATGGAAAACTATCGAAATGGAAAACCGTAATACGTATTTATGTTGAAGGACAGAACTACTTCGTTCTAGGATTGGCTGTTAGGCCTACTTTGCAGACAAATATTTAGTAACCTGCATGTTGTGTAGGTAAACGTACATCCATCTAAATTTGAAAGAATTTCTTTTTTCCTGGCATTGTTACATATGACCTATGTTCTCTCCCTTTCATTTAGTGCCTGAATAATTAGGCTGTGTACTGTTAACACAGAACAAAATGTTCACAAAATTCCCAATATCGTATCCCAAAATGTATACAACTGTCCCAACTGTTACATGGAATGATATGTTCACAAATTATCCAATATCATAATCCCAAAATGTATTAATTACACAGAATAATATGTTTAGAAATTAACCATTATAGTATCCAAAAATGTACTTTGTATACAGTATAATACGTTTACAAATTATCCAATATGGTATCCCAAACTATATAAAAACACAGAATGATATGTTGATAAGTTATCCATTATGGTATCCCAAAATGAACTGTTACACGGAATGATATGTTCACAAATTATCCAATGTCGTTACCCAGCATACGCAGAATAATATGTTTAGAAGTTAACCATTATAATATCCCATAATGTAGGCCTACTTTTACACAGAAATATATGTTTACAAATTATCCAATATGGTATCCCAAAATGTACTAATTACAGAGAATGATAAGTTTACAAATTATCCAATATGGTATCCCAAACTGTACTAATACACAGAATAATATGTTTAGAAGTTCCCTTATGGTATCCCAAAATGTACTAGGCTTAATGCACAGAATAATTTCATTTTGAAGAACATATTCTTTAAATTGCTTAAATTAATAAAAACTTGGTCAACAATAAGTTCTTAACGATTGTGAAGTAAAAGTCATCAGAGGTAAATCCTGAAAATGGTTATATAAAGCCACATCAGAGTTGGTCAGAATCATCAGGTACAAAAGTTAATTCATGATTTTGAGGTCAATAGATGAAATTCTGCATTTCTGGTTGTCGTTGTTAATATAGCCGCAGTGGAAGTTGAGGAGAAGGTAGTATTACATCAACTGTAATCAATTGGGCTTCAGCAATCGGCGGTGCTCTAGTTATAATTAGATCCAAACGAATCCAGAAATACCTTAAATTCTTTAGAAGCCATATAGTTGGAAGAGATGCCACAATTATATGGGTCAATAATGTCTTGTTGTTCGAGCCTCTTGACGAGTTTCTACTTCTGCAGTTTCATAGGATACGCTAGAAATCTCGCCTTTTGTGCATCTGTGGGTTTGGAAATGTGGAATATTATTTGCGAAAGGAGAGAAAAACAAAAGGCGTCAGAACATATTTCATCATCATCCTCCTACTCAGGCGAGAAGACGGACAATTGGATGGGTCTGGTGGAGATGATGCTGTCGACCTCCATCTGTGGGATGATCTTCTCCGTAGCATCGGGTCAGCCTCTCATGATCATCGGGGGTACGGGCCCTGTCCTCATCTTCGAAGAATACCTCTATAAGGTGAGCAGTTTGCCCTGGTGTGGGGGGGGGGCAATTCTTTGAAGATTCCAGCTCTGCCATTTTAACGAGTTCGTAAACATGGTCATGATGTAAAAGCCTACACAATTTTCAGCCATACTGCTTTCC
>JAODAG010322206.1:0-22466 GCA_027574785.1 Orphnurgus asper | reverse complement strand
CCTTTTGTGTTGTTGAAACCTCCATGTTATTCAGTGTCCAGTGCTCCACAATACAAGAGAGACACTAGTGTGCTACACAGCTACCTCATGCATGGCTGACAGAAGACTTGGTGTAAACTATTGCACTGTCAAGACTGTCCTGTGAATGGACCTTTATATGCCTGGAATAAGTTGTAAGAGGCACCTTTAATGTTGCAAGAAGTGACTAGGCTAATTGCTAATGTTGATCAGAACTGGTAATTTTTTTGCCAAATCTCATTGAAAGATCTTTTTCTCGTGAAAAAATTCTCGTGAGAAATTCCTCATTAAAATATCGCGAGGAATTTCTTGTGAGAATATCCATTCTCGCGAGAATATCCATTTCTCCCGAAAATATCCATTTCTCGCGAGAAATTTCATTTTATCAAACGACTGACACTTCGTCGAGCATGAAAAGAAATGAAAATTTCCTCCCCAAATATGGTCATTCGAGGCAGGTGATCATAAACACGGCGCGTCTGTCTTTACAGTGCCGCAGGTAATTTCTTCCTCAACAGTCATACTCAGCAATCATACACGCTAACAATCATAACCTATTGAATGAAATTGATATTTGCACTTTTTCCTAAAAATTGCAATTAATTTTGTTGGACTTCATATTCGCTATTTCTCGACGGATGGTGGTCATGAATACATTTGGGACAAAACAGTCAATTTATCCTCCTCACCGATCTTCCGTTATAAGCCTGATTGTTTATAGATGCCAACAGGTGCCATCTCCATTAACATTATATGCTTCCACAAAACAGTTTAGCCCTGTGACGGTCATGAACGCACCGTAGTTTCTAGTTTGTGTATAAATCAGTAATTCCGTTTTCTCTTTTTTTTCCGTTGTCACGAAGTTACAGGACGGATTTTCTTCCTCAACCACCAGAATCGGTCCACCATCCTCAAAGGTGTAAGTTATCAATCAAACGTACCCGGCCACTCCCACGGGCTATAACCTTGTTCACGGTGAGCCGAGTGCCAGTTCCCTTGCCTCGTTCACCTCAGCAATGCCGGGTTAGTAGTACTCTGCAGGTATATTATGGACTCTATGATTGATATACGTATAATGTGAACGTAAAGAGTACACATAGCAACTAGCTACAAGCAGGAATGTTTCATTTAGGGTTATCTATAATAATCTGTCAGGTTTAATACAGTTTATTAGAGTGTTTAATGTTCTATTAGTACAATTTTGGCACTTTGTAGAGGGGGATTCGTATTGTAACAATAACTGAACAGACTTCTACCGATTAGAGTTATTTCCTCATGTCAGTGTACTCGTGTGCCATCCCGTATGACATCCCGTATGACATAAGAAATTCCGGGAAATTCACTGGTGGCGAAACTTTTCCGTTTTTCCAACAGAAATCCCTTGAAAATAGGAAGGATATACGCCCTAATAATTCTAGCAGGTGTTTCTCGCCGTAAGCTTTTAGTAGGAATTGTGTATTTAATGTGTAGGAAATGTGTTTTTCTTGCAGGATCTTTTTAACGGAAACAAATTTAAAAATATAAAATGTCACAATTTGTAGAAACTTAAAGGCCAGTTTGACAAGTTCATAATCAGTAAATCTATAACTTACCTAATTAGGTGCTTTATTTTGTATACTAATTTCAACTCATATAAACTACAATCTATATACTGTGTACAGTGCACACTCTCCCCCAGACAACAAATCATGTTGTTTGGTTGTTGATGTTGTGTCCGGGATCTGGAGCCTCTTTTGGGATGTAGACCTATAAGTATGATAATTTTTTGAAAATTTTCTTTGGCGTTTATTTTGGCTGAGTACAAATATTTGTTGGCTCTTTATAATTCTGCTTGGCGCTTTATTAAACGTTGTTTGGCGTTTCACTTATTTCGTTTTTAACTGATGAACAGACCCTATCAACTGGTAAACTATCGGGGGGGAAAAGCATTTGAAACAAATTGTATCAAACCATTACAGGAGCTGCCATTGCTGTTCAAACTGAAGCAGCAATGGAATATAAAGTTGCATATTCCACAGGGAGTTCTTATTTCCAAGTTCCCATCACTGCATTTCCTGCAAGATATTCACACTTCTTATGGGTTTTATATTAGAACACCACCATTCCCTTATATTCCCAAATATTTTCTGTAGTTTTCCCAGGGAAAATACTCATTGCCGGTGGGAATTATGATAAGCATGCAGGGAAACCAACTGCATATTATTTTATACCGGTTGTAGCTCTTTCATTATATTAAGCAGTCAATGTGTCATGCTTTTCTGGCTCTTCTATCAGGACTGGACAAATCACTTTCCTGCTGATTTCAATCCTTGAAAACTTTTACAAACGTAGTGAGAAAGTGAAGCAAAACTGCCGTTTGGTGGTTCTTTATTATTATTATCAGGTACGGTACGGTGTAATAGTGCTGTTACGTCCAAACAAACACTTGACAGAACATGATAGTAATTACAAACAAGCGAGCTTAGCTAGCTAGCAATCCTCAAGAGCACCAGATCTCATCACATACAGCACCCATCTTAGTCAGTGACCGAAACATGAAAATCATTTTGGGGTGGGGTTAGTTTTGAGGATTTTGAGGTGTTCCTCACTTGCTCTGGGGCAATCCCCCTCCCCGACTTTGAACACTGCTCCAAGCTTGCAGATTGATTCCTAGAGCCAACAGTTGCCAGTACAGAGCATTCACCTACAAAGTTCAGCAAAACACCAAAGGGGAGTGGGTGGGGGTGGGTGCGGGGGGAGGTCGAGTCTCACAACATAATAACATTTCAACTACAATGAAAACAGGTCTGTGGCAAAGAAAAATATGTTTACCAGCTGGGTCGTGAACTGTCGCTGTCCGTTATAGCTCGTATAGATATTTTATTTTGAAGGTGGGACCACTCACTCCCAAGAAACCCATTAACCAATTATTAAAAAAAACTGGGTTTGTATATAAATAGAAAATAAGACCATATTTATACTGACCTTAGCATAGAGAATATAATATACTCTCCTATTTACACTTTATACACGTTTCTGTGATCATCCAAATATAATACAAAATATTTTTGATAAAATTAGATTCTGTCGATATGCTTTGAGTTCCCTTTAAAAAAGAACTCTTCCAAACTCTCTCGTAAACTTCTAACTAAAACCTATGAAATTATTCGATAGAGGCTCTAGAATGAGGTTAACATCCATCCCATACTCGCCTCGTTGGATATATCAGAGGCTCTATACACATACACACGTAACATACATGATATATGCGTGACAATTACCCACGTTTTACTGTTTTAATTTATAACTTGTTGCTCTTCCATCAAGAATCATATCTTTCAAGGAGCGCGATGTCTACCACGAGCAGAGCAGATCATGAACTGATCGTCATGGTTTCCTTCACGAGTTTTCATGCAATTATATCAACCGGGAGAAACCTTTAGATGTGCAGTTTGTGTTGCATTGTTTCATGTCGTAGGATACGCTGCTATAAACCTTGCTCCGTTGTGGTTCTTTGTTCCTGAACCGGAAGAGGGGGGGGGGGTGGAGTGCATGGACCTTGGACCTGGCGAGAGTGCTATCAAAGAAGTATCGACTCGCTCATGCAGAGCTCGACATTGACCGGCTCTCCGGTGGGCAAACGTGCCACGGCTTGGATGACACTGCCGCCGTCGACGAATTACGGAAGACACGAGTCGCCATCGGATTTGATAATTACAACCAGATTGTTAACTGGTGGCCCGGGCAGTGGAGACTACATACACGAAGAGGTCTACATGATGCCACTCGCGTTCTGCGGGACCGCCGTACGTTAACTGCGGTTTTCAACTTCCATCCCCACCTTCCCCGACCCCCCTACCCTACCAGTGGTATTAGCTTGGTTGCCTTTGTTTTACGAATCAGTATCGTTGGTGTACCAACAATAGACGTATTCCAGATATGAATCCATAGATACCTGACCCACTGAATATGACATCTTGCCCAGTATGCCTGTACAAATCCGGTCGTGGACTTTATGAGTGACTACACTGCCCGTGAAATATGGCAGGTACGTGCCCCTGGATATCCTGACAGCGATACGGCCAACCGATATCATGGTCACGCTTGTACATGCTGCAACCCCCTCCCTCCCCCCGAGGCCATATTTTCAACGCTTTCGACTTTTATCGCCCAACAATAATTAAATCGCCGGGACGTTGTTGATCATGCAGCAACCGACACCTAAGGTATATTAGCACGTTGATTGCTTCTGAATGTCACCTCTGACAATCATTCACAAACGAGAATGTCAGAATGTAACAAGAATTGTAAATATTGAAATCTCGACTTCCAATCAGGAACGGGGGAATTGACTGGTCCTGGCCGACACCTACCTCGGAAGAATTCCCGCACTGTCCCACCTCCACAGATCTTTCATTACCTTCATTTATAGACCAGAATGGAACATTTCGCCAAGGTCGACCATTTCCGGACATTGGACTGGTAGCAGCATACCCGTCAAGAGGGACAATGCAGACATCTTCACACGCGGACACCGTGGCTCTGCTGCCCAGATAGTTCAGCAATCTGACCCACGAGTTCTCCCACGGCGGCCACGATGTCCGCCGTGAACGATGTTACGGATGACGCCGGCATGTGTCAGCCATATTTGCAGGCCGGTCTTAGACCACTGTGCTGCGTGGGTCAATTAATATGCAAGGCCAAAGTAGTTACATCTGATGAATGCTGTGTGCATCGATGGGTTAATTGTAATAATTCCCCCCCCCCCCAGTTTCAGCATACTTCACCTCACTCCCTCTTCTACCTTTTCAACCCCCCTGCCATCTCAATGAGAAACAGATCAACATTATGATATCTCTATACTTCACCTTTACAGCATAATTATTTCAAACAACCAACTCGAACCTTTCTGTGAAAATACCGCAATTAGATTGCAACAGAATATTGATCTATCAATATTTCAACTATTCACAGTTGTATAATATGACTATTTCAAAATTGATCATTTAGTCAATATGAATATTCATATGCCTCATTTAATCAATATGAATATTCACTTGACATTTAAATGATATGGATATTTATATTGTTTACAGACAGAAGTTACTTCATTGTCCATTGTTGATAGGCTAACCATGCAATGCAATGACTACCGTCCATCAAAATGGGTTAATTAATTGTAATAAAGCCAGGTGAGGGTGGTTGATACAAATCTTGCTTGCCTGTATTTATCTAGCTGGTACATGACTGAGTACTAATACACATTCAATTTTCATAAATAGATTTTTGGAACCCAATCTTGACAGGGCTCACAGGACAGCAATGAAATATACTTTTTATGATTCTTTTTTCCCTTCACTCATTCATTACTGAAAGTGTGGTTTAAAAACATAAATCTTTTCATTAAGACCGTTCCACGCCAAAAGTTTCCCAATGTTTAGTTGTAGTCCTAAGAAAAAAAGTATTACTTGCAATCCATTATGAACTCAATTTATGATCAGATTGCATGATACAGCCCAGCTGAATTCTAACTTAATTCAATTTTCTGCTACCAAATCAAAACTAGAATTTGAAGTTTACGTAAATTTCAATGAGGAGATCTTACAACACCAGTCTCATTATGATATGCAAATGGCTGCTTTATAGTTATACCAGAGACAGAAAACACATCAACTTTTAACACATACGTTTTGAAGTTAGAATACTAGAAAAGTACAAACATGATCAAAAGCTATGTTTACACGATGACGACGGCAGTTCGAACGTCTACGTTCATGAGGTATCAAGATGATTGAATCGGGTGCTGTACCGAGGTTCTACCGTATCCCACAATATTTCTCTTAAAGCGTTGAAAATACGTAGCAGCAGCAGGATTCTTGTATTGCACACCCCCGGCGGCTTGACCCTTGACACGTGAATCGGGACGGACGTCGAAGTCCGACGCTCATAAACCCTCGTCGGAATTAAATCTACGTACCACAAACAATGTAACTCGATTCCCAGTCGGATCTATACAACGCGTGTGTAACTCGATTCGGAACTGAATCTGCGCCGCGAGCGGAACTCGATTTCGATTGAAAACTATGGCGGGCGAATCAGCGTTTAACTCGATTCCACTCCTTGAGGATGATATTCAGTCAGAAAGCACTTCTCGTATAAAAAAACAAAAAAATGAAATCGTAATCCCCCAATATGTCAGCACGGGTTGTGCGTCTGCTTGTGGACCAATGACGGGGCACTGAAGTAAAGTCCGTTGATGTCGTCTCTGCACTTCCTCCTCGCGTGCGACGACGGGCGATCTCCAGACGAGCAGCTGCAGGGCTTGCGCTCCAACCCGTTTAACGGGTGGCACGTGCAGTCCGCCCGCCAGCAACCGGCTGCGGCAGCCGGGGGCCGTCTCAGCGCCCCGCCCTGCACCGGGCCGTCTCTCTTTGCCTTTGCGGGTTTCGTCAGGGTGGTGTAGTCCCCCGTGTTGGCTCGACCCCTGGCAGGTAATCCGGGGGGCCCCATGTCGTTGAGATCGAGAGACGCGATCGAGGACCCGCAGGAGTGGATGTCCGCGTGGTGCTTCATCCGATTGGAATGTGGGCAGAAGGGCGAGTTGCCGGTGCAGACGGTGCTGACCCCGTTTGCGGTTGGCTTGGCATCGTGGTGGGGCGCACCACACGTGCACGCAACACCCCTGGGTTTTTCCTTGTGCTTGCTAACTGTACAGTTGCACGAGTGATGCTTATCCTTTGGTGATCCGCCCAACTTTCTGTGGGAGCGAGGGGTGCCGTGGGGTGAACCGTGTGGTGACAAACGGCTAAATGCCTTTGCGCTGTAATGTCTACCGTGACCTTCGGCGAAGCTTTCATTGTGTAACCTTCTGCGAAGTTTCTTGGCATTTCTCCGTAACCTGGAGGAGAAATGCAAAAACGATGGTCAGCGCGCGCCTTCCATTTCGGAAAAGCATTCAATTCAAGGGTCAATCCTGGAAAGAGTGTAGAAAATGGGTCAAATATACTTACATAAAATATCCTAATATAAAAGGTACAATGGCTACAGTGGATATAAAATTCCCCAAAAAACGTATTGAATATGGGAAAACAATATCAGCTAGCACTATATGTGCCATTGAAATGACCGGAGGATACATAGACTGCATGGCTATAACCACAATTCTTTGCAGTCGATACCTAGCTGGAAGTAATGTTATAATGCTGTGAAGCTAATTCTAGTACCGATGGGTTGGGCGTATAAACCGTTTGACTCTGCACGACAGAAAACAAGCCTTCAGTTAACTGTGCTGCATGAGTTATCATTGGACATGTGGGTATATTGCACCAGGCCTAAGAACAAGTTCAAGGATATAACAATTACCAGAAACATATCGGTGAAATTTGTATATCGAAGATGTTATACAGCTGTACGAGTTGATCGAAAGATAAATTTTGTAAATCAGGTTATTCCGTGATCCAGCGGGTTTTGTGAAGATATTGCGGCTACAGTATATGATCATGCAGCGTTCATCTGATGACATTATACATATACATCACACATTCAAACAGTTGCATAATACAGTGCATGCATTTGACATACTAGAGTACCGTACGTGTTACCTGAAACTTTTCCAATCATCTTTGTCTGTATAGTTCGAACAACAGAGTTGATAAAATATACTAATAAAAATTAAATAATAGATACCAAAAAAAAAAATTATGCAATAGATATTGAAATTCGAATGAACAAAGAAGGTGGATGGATATATATCCCGAGCCGAATATTCTTCGCATCATTTTTTTGCTGCAATCGATTTACACCGATGGCGGTCTGTTTTGGCTGATTTCAATAGTCGCCATGCAGTCACGAATTATCGTCGATCATGACTCTGCATGGTATATGTACAGCCGGGAGTACGTGTGTTAAACTATCAGGCATTGATTGATATTTCGCGATGTTATACTCGATGTTATACTCACTGCCTTCTGACGAGAAAGAACCAAAGGACGATGGCTACCAAGACCATGATAAGGCTGGCTGCTGGAGCAGCGACGGTTATGGCACCATTGTCGTTCCTGGGTTTCTCGGGGGCGGACGCGGCGTCGTCCCCGGGCATCGCCGGCGGGGGCGGTGTGGCTACCATTGAATTCATTGTGTGCCGCGGGAGCTGTCCTGATCATGCGCCAGTCCCCTGACCTGAACATGGAAAATACAACATAAAGAAACATTTTATACTAATCAAAAATCAGATCATTATCCAGTTACTAATAACATCAGCTTTCAAACCGCGAAGCTTTCACAATTATCTAAACCAAAATCTGAATTAAAAAGATTTTTAATAATCTTCAGGCAGTTAAACTGTTAAAGCAAAGCCACGTTGCATGTCGTCACCATGTCGCGGCACGCATCGCAAATTGGCAGTGAGGTAACCCCTGAATCCCTGATGCTAGGAGTGCAGTTATATAGTTTGTTACTTAATATAATTCCAAAAACTGAATGTCACCAAACAGGGCAAACCAAGTTAGTATAACATGGAGCTACTATCTTGAACTCTGGTATATTCATGGCTATCATATTATATGACATCAATTTCCACTTCAGGGAGCTGTGTTTTGAACTTATAAGTAAACACATTAGAGGAATGTGAAGACCAAATTACGGAAAACCTAAATATAAATCATAGGCAGCGTGCAAACATCAACAATACTGTTTAACGATGTCATAGAAACATCTGGAGGCACCGACGAGTATATAGGCCGGTGTAGCGAATTTCCCAAACGGAATAAACTGAAATTTGGGAGGCTTTTATAAGATTGGCAACGTGGCCTAGATCAACCGAGTCGACAATTATCACTCGGGATTCTTCTTGAAAACTGCCAGTCACGTATCAGACCTTAATTGACAATGAATATTGGCAATTCTAAAGCCCAGCTGGCATCCGTCACTGCAGATCCTGCACTGTGATTGGTTAAAAGGTGACCTGTTAATAATTATTCTATCTTGGCTTGGATCGGTGGGTGTTTGGCATTTTACTTCGATCAACTGAGTCAGCAATTACCACACGGAAATATTCTTCTTAATTGAGAAACAAATTAAAAATCTATTCACTATTGACAATCGTACAACCCTGTAGCAATCCGTTACTGAGATCCTGCACTGTAATTGGTTAAAAGGTGACCTGTTATTTATTACTCAACAAAAAGTCGAGAAATTCTATTTTGACCTGGATCGGTGGATAAGTTGATCAACTGAGTCAGCAATTATCACTCGGATTCTTCTGAACTGATGAAAATTTGAAATTGATTTGCTATATTGACAAGTCTACAACCCTGCCATCCGTTACGGAGATCCTGCATTGTGACTGGATACAAGGTGACCTGTTATATTGCACACCGGTCAGAAATTCATGGGCAGATGTTTGGTGTTTTAAATGCCTCGACCAATTGAATCATCAATTATCACTTTGAATATTCTTGTTAATTGCTTAATGGACCAATAAAACTGAAAACAATTCACTATTGGCAATTCCACAATCCTGTAGCCATCTGGCTGTTACTGAGATGCTGCACTGTGATTGGTTAAAAGGTGGCCTGTTATGTAAAGCACAACAAACATTCTGAATTGTATCATATAGCAAAATCTGTGATTTGGGTAGTATATATGCATGTAGCATACATAGGCTTAATTAAACCACAGTTTGTGAGACCATTATTCATGAACAAAACATTCACTTCTGTTACTTTTTGGGTGGTATATGTAGCATAGGAATAAACCACAGTTTGTGAGACCATTATTCATGAATATACCATTCTCTTCGCCTCATCCGTATTTCTAACAACTTGGAGACCTCCACTATATATTTATTCCCCAATGATAGTCTGCCAAATGTAGTCTCAGTATTCCTTTAAGCAAATGACTACAGTAATATTTTACTTTCAACTAACTGTAGGTACTGCACTGAACCCTGCATGGGCACTATGTACATACGCAATACACTAGCTGTAGTGGTAGTGATGATAAGAATTGTTTTCTATCCCAATAATTGGGAAGATGACAAATTATTTGTCATCTTTTTTAAAACAATTTGAAGATGTACTTTGTTAAAACTTTGGTAATGGGAGATTTGACTGTAACATATCGACCATACAAATACTAGGTACAAGTTGGCATTTATAATATACGCGTTTGAATTACCAAGGTCACAACTTATCTACCAATGGCAACCAGCATAGTATTTTGGAAATTGATCCCTAGATGATAGCATTTCATCTCCTCTAAACTAATCAATAAAACAAACAAGTCCTACACCAGAATGTGCTTGGGAGTTATCCTGCCTGCCATAAACAGTATGGACACTCTTCAGATGAATCTTCACCACATCTACTAGAGGGTGAGAGCTTGGCATAGCCACAGTTTGGAGTGTCTGTTTCTCTGCCCAAAGGTCGCCAGGTTCGATCCCCAGGCAGGACTTGTTTGGCACATCTGCATTTCAGTGGTGATGAATGCTGTCTTACATGATGTTTAGTGATTCGGTTAGTTTTTCCTTGGGTTTCATTGATGTCACAATTAACTATGCTCAGAACAGCTGCAGTGCAGTGGTGATGAACAAGCTGCTTTCGCTTAATTCCCTCAGTCTTTGAGAAAGTGGTAGAAGATTGACGTACAGTCACGTCCATCGGATGGGGACAATTAAATGGCGGTCACAGGAGCCCGAGATGGATACGTGGTACATGTCTGCCTCGTAACTTCTGGACATTGGTTGTAAACAGAAAAGGCTTGTTAATGCTGGTGTGCATCCATGATCACAATACGGACAGGATTTCTTTATGAGCCAATGAAGCTTCCTAACCCTTACTATACTAAATTAAACTGCTGTCTAGATAATAACAAAACTGATGCTGGCAGGCTATGTGTCTTGTTTTCTTTATCAATTAAGGTTATCTTAGTTGATTGCCTTCAAAGGTGTTCCTACGATTTCATGCAGAATCGACGGTCATTATATAGACACCATAATCCAAACGGAATGTTCCCGAAATGGTTTTGTCACACCCACACGTTCATTACGAGCAGTATACAGTACTAGCTGCCCTAATGCAAAAATCTGTTATTTGCCAGATAATAAAAAATAATAATATATGGTGATTATTTAACTGCTTGTGAAAATAACTAATTTTGCACTAGCCATATATCTTGCAGTGATTATGTGCTACCAACATACACAACAAGAACCTGGGTTTAATTATATCCATTTAACTCGGAAATTTATAGACTACGTTGACTGTTTGCCATTTAAAATGACTTTTCTTCTTTGAAGATATTGCTCAATTTTAAAATTTATAGCTTCAAAAGTAAAGAAGAGCATGCAATTAATATAAACAGTTGATCTGATGAAACTCTTCAGATTTAATTTCCTGTTTGTCCATAGCCTTGAAAACTCTTTTAGTTTCAGTTACATATGTCAGTCGGCGGCGTTCGAATAGACGAAAACCATATCAGGTGGCTCGTACGTGCAAAACAACTGTAAAAAATTGAAGATCGCAAATTAAAATCAATACTAAAATGAGAGCTGAGAGGACTTAAAGAATACAAAACTATAAATGTAATGTACTAAATATTATCTATACAATTAAAGCACCTATAAGTTGGGACTGTTTGGGGGGGCAGGGACCTTTCAATTGTATCTGAGAAATCAATATTTAGTCATCAGGTTTTACCGCTGCAAACCTATCAGACAACCTCTACCTCACCTGTCCAGCTTGGGCATGGAATTTTAATAATAAATGTTCACGCTAACTTGCATTTGTTTCAATGTTTCAAATCATAACTACGATAGGCACCTGCGACTATCGGACCTTCAAACACTGTGCAGACTATCCGTATATGTGACGAGCATATCGCTGGGTCGAGGTTTGAAACCCCTGGCGGCTACATATGCATGAACATGCATGTCTACGATATATACAGGTGCATATAGCACTCACGCACTTTGGATGGTCGTCGCTTAATTATGGGTTGAACAACGTAATGTATTGCATGGCTGGAGTATCTGTTGCTACATGATAAAGCTGGTCAACATGATCATCAGACCTTAGGACGTATCCGTGACCATGCATATCGGTCAAACGTGTCATTTCAACGAAAAACTGCCGGCAAGGGGTATTTTGCAGAGATGTTACTATTGTAATACCTTTTTTAACAGGAGTTTCATGTACAGTTCTTATACAGAGTTCTTCATTCTGAAGACATATAGCTAGATGCATGTACCTTGGGTATAGCTGTCCTTACTTCCTTCAGTAGTTACTACAAACGAATTATAGATCGTGATATTTTCAATATTCCACTTTTAATTGTTAGAATGTACAACCATGCTGTGGTTGGCTTAGCAAGTTCTTGCCATCATGGGAACTGTATTAGTTGAAGTGAAGGCAATGTCAACGTATGTAAGGGTTAAGTCTTTGACCATTAATTGGCCTAATATTGTCATTCTTAAAGATCTAGAATACCTTTTCTTCAGTGAACTGCCAGACAGCTGCCTATATGGTGTGAGGTGAAATATGGATGATGAGTTTGATAACCTATGCATATACTTATCAAACTATTTATTATAAAAGGAACAAGATCCAACTTCTACAGCTTTATAGCCATGGCCATACAATTAGCAAGTTTATAGCCACCTCAAGGGAAATCAGCTATGAATTATCACGAACATCCATCTTACAACGCAAGAATTCTTCAAGAGAATAACAAAGTGGTCACGAATGTAAACACCCGCTGTGCATTAACGACTTGCGCAATTACTCCTACTCAAACAAGAACAACAAAATAAATGATATACTTTAACATTCATCTTAAAATGCAAGATTTCTTCAAGAGAATAAAAAATTGGTCCCGAATGTACTACAGTAAGTCAATGCATAGGCTAGACTAGCCTATTCTCGAAGACTAAATTATTTTTGTTGCTAAAAACTAACCCCCAAAAACAAATGATACAAATAATGTACTAAGAGTGGCCAGGTAAAGAGAGGGAAAAAATCAACAAAGATTTCCTTCATGAAAAAAGGAAATATTTGATAATCCTGAGGGAAATCCATTGAGATAACCGGCTGATGATGACAGTTGATTTAATTCAGACAAAGAGAAACAATGAAATTATAGTAGCATTGATTACTGCATTCATATATAGTTTCTTCGGACCGCAGAAGACTTGAATATTTAAAAGAGCAGAGACCATGCAGTTTGTCACCACCAGACCAAACCATTTACTGCGAAGAAAGAGAACAAGATCCTCACTGCTATGATACATTAATTACTCAAGTCAAAGATTAGAGTACAAAGTAGTAAATTTTAAACTTTATGTAGAATTTATTCTTCATATAGTTATAACACAATGAAAAAAGGAAGTAACCTAGCTGTATCCCCCAGTATAAATTATGGCTCCTAAGTTCCAGCCTATAATTATACTCACAACCCCTCTCCAGAATTATCCATTATCTGTCAGAGTTATTAGTTATTACTGCTGCATTGTCAATTCACCCCAAGGTTTTATACAAGTATATATTATGTTTAAAACAAACCCTTGATTCCAACAGCAAATTATATATCCCCTGAAGAAGATAGCTTGACAAAAAGTTAAACACACCTGTAGAATCAATGTCAAAGCTAAAATTAAATCAGATTTCAAAGGAAGTATTAAGATTGATTATAGGTATGCATGCTCTAGCTCTCTCTCACCTTCCACCCTAGAGGGAATATTCCTCTGCCAGGCCCAGGGTAACCTTTTGACCTTGAGCAATCGATCAAACATCTCAGTTTTGGGGCTTGCATAATCTCAGTATAATACTTAATGTAACATTATAATATAATTACTTCTGCAGGAGAACTCTGGATGTTGGTCATTGTACTAGTGACATATTAAAAATTAAGAATGTTGAATTGGGAACTCCAAATACAATTGACAGAAAACGGTTTCATCCCTAGTGTTTGTGGCATGGTATGTGTATAGCATCATAGTAAATAGCTAAAAAATAAATAGTGAAAAAAACAGGGCCTATAGACCTCATGCAGTAGCAAACAGCAAGTTGTTTTAATTTAAAGCTTAACAAAACTAGCTCACAAGATAATCTTATAACACAGCAAGCAGCTACTGTAGCTCACATGAGAAGTGACTATAGATTAGCAGTAAACAGCTGCTGTAGCTCACATAATAACATTCATATAGCTTAATAGTAAACAGCAACTAGCTAACATGATTATAGCTTCATAGTAAACAGCTAGCTCTTTTGAGAAGTGTTTATAGCTTCATAGCTAGCTAAAATGAGAATGTGTAGGCCTATAGCATGAAAGCAGTGAGCTCGCATGAAAAGTGTCTAAATCTTCGTAGCAAACAGCTTCATATAGCTAGCATATGGAAAATGCTTATAGCTACAAAGTAACAGCTACCTCATAAGAGAACTATTCATAGCTTCATAGCAAACAGCTAACAGATGTGAGAAATGTTTTACAGTACATGATGAATTCATATCATATCACTTATGAATCAGTAATTCACAAGTCATGTCTATTCATGTGAATTAATGTTGGCAACTTGGCACATACATATTCCAATATTGTGAATTAATGATATTCGTTGTCATAGAGCATAGATTTATATATACACATGTTACTGACACAAATTAGTTGCCAAATTATATGGTATTGTTGTATTCCTGGTAGAGTAACAATTGGGTCATATCAGTTGTCTATGTCATAAAGAGCTTCATTTACTGTCATACATGTACTTGTTGCAAGAATGTTTGAATGAAACATCTAGTTGGTTATAATAATTATATTTACTATTATTATAGTGAGCGCAGTGTTGTAATTGGAATGAATGCATATCCAATATTAATGCCAATTAAAACACTGCCCTTACTTTATTGTGACCAACTACATGCTTGATTTAAACTTCTCTAAAGGTTACAATTATTGCTTGAACTACAACCCTGTCTGACAGTGTGCACACCCTGTCAGTGACATGGTTTGACCCAGGAATGCCAGGCAAGCCATTGACAGGGCAGCTTGACCAAGTCATGTCCTGGTGTAGCCCAGAAAATGCACCTGTCAAACAGGGCTAATCTGGCAATAATTTTCAGGTAGATATTTAGGGGTGGTAAACAGGGCCTTTTCCTTGGTCCTGCCCAAGAATACCCATGAAAATGCCCAAGGAATTCGGACACTTTTTTTTATAAGGGTAGCTTCATAGCTAGCTAACATGACAAGTGCCATAGCTTCATAGCTAGCTCGTACTTGAAATTTGTATAGCTTCAAAGCAAGAGCTAGTTCATATGAAAAGTATTTATCATGTTCATAATCCTCACAACAAAGGGCCAACTCACGGGAGAAATGTTTACAGCTTATATATAGCAACAGCCAGTCCACATGAGAAGTGTCTATATGCAGCTGGCATAGTAAAAAGCAAATGTAGCTCACACCATAGCATTTATATAGCTTAATATCAAACAGCTGACATGAGAAGTGCGTATAGCTTCATAGCAAACAGCTAGCAAGTCACTAATTGGAGAAGTGTCTGCAGCTTCATAGTAAACAGTTAGTTCACAACATTATTTAACTAGATTACAGTAATTGGAGCGAAAGCATTGTCACTTTCAGCCCTGCAGAGGACTTAGTTCCTTCTTCGCCTGCTAAGAACGGAGATTCTTAAAACGCACGCATGACAGATCTATTCCAGGTGATAGTTAGCGACTTCATTAATCTTGAATCAAAAGAAGAATTTGGGTGAGCTATAACCGTGAAAATATTCTGCCTCTCTTTTCTGATTCAATTATAACATGTCCCGAAGCAAAGGGTGCCGTTTAATTGTCAGAGAAATCATTGCACAAAGGGGGTGATGTGCTTGTACATATTTGGAACTGATGGTATCTCCATGGTTACATCATGTTTGCTCAAGCCTTTAAGGAACATCAATTCCAGGTAGTAGGGTAGTTTTGCCCACATACCTGAGCTTGCATGGCATATGACTTCCAGTCCACCAATAGGTATACAGTACAATGCACTTTCTGCCTCTTGAGGCTGTGACATCAATAACGATAGAAGTAAAGATGATCTTTTCTATGTCAAATTTGGGCAAGTTGCCAAAATTTTAACATTTTGTGACTATATAGGGGGAGACATTAGGTTTATGGCTAAAGCATTTGTTATGTCCCCAACTCCCAATTGGTGTCGTCCAACGTATAAGGAAGTCTGATTTGCCCTATGAGGGGAATCATTCCTGCCCAACACTCCCCCCCCCCCAGTTTCGGCTGCCTGCGACAAACATCCAATCTTTCAGCAATTAAGACATTTCAAATTGGAGACCGAAAGAGGATCAAAGGCATGTAGAGTAAGTATCCAAACTGGGCTAATAGTAGCTAGAAGCCAAGTTTGTAAACTGATTCAAAAGCCAATGGCATTCTGAAAAGCCAATATATACGCAGTTAGTATATACTATAGTTTTGGGCAGCCGAAAAAAAATTCAACAGATCAAGTAGATCTAGTACATCAAGTAATCAAGTACACGTTTAAAACTGCAGTCAGTCAGTTGTAGTACAAACTTAGGAATTTGCTTGCGATGTAATTGATGTCTATATCTTATCTCACAGACACCTTAGATCAGCACCACGTTCTTTAATTGAAGATCCTCTAATGAGAAGACTGAATCATTTTAATTTATGTAAATCAATCGGGGAGCTAGACCGATTACATTCAGCTGTAAAAGGACTCGTTTATCGTGCAGTCCACAAGACTACGAAACAGCTACAGTAGGTTATATTGGATAATTATATGTATCTCTAGGGGAATAAGAACCTTGTGTATATAAATAACATTGGCAGAATTAGGCTAGCAAATTGAGAGGTGAATGAATACTGTATCAGCAGAATTAAAGCTACAGTACATATTATTTATATAGTTACCTCTGATCAGCCAACATCTGCTAGATCAGATCATACAGGTATGTCATATCCCCTGATTAAATACTATAGCTAGAAGCTGATAGTTTGGCTGTATCAGCATAATTATACAGATATAGTCATCTGCTGATAATCTAGAATTGCTAGGCTCTGCTGTATAAACTAAGCAATAATGGCTATCATCATCGATCCCTTGATCATGCAGCTACAGTTTGCTAGATCTGCTATATCAGCAAAAAGGCTTACATATACATCTGATTAGCTAAAATTGGCATAAAGGGTTACATACACAGGAATAGTCACCCTGATTGTCCAGAATCTGCTACATCAGCATAAATGCTATATACATGTATGGTATGGTCAGGGCTAGGATTTGCTACATCAGCATAAATGTTATATACATGTATGGTCAGGGCTAGGATCTGCTACATCAGCACAGCGGCTCCATGCAGGTATTGTCAACTCATGATCAGCTAGAATCTGCTAGATTTGCTCTATCAGCATAAATGCTACATAATACATGTCAATACGGTCATCTTCTGATTAGCTAAAATTTGCAGTTTCATCATAAAGGCTACACATGTAGAATGACATACAGGTAGAGTGTCTGGTCATCCCCTGATTATCTACAATCTGGCATATCAGTATAAAGGTTAGTTACAGGTATGGTCATCCCCTGACAAGCTGGAATCAGCCATCATGAATGTATGGTTAGATCATGCTTCACTCTCTCTGTATTGACAAGGACACATTAAGCATACCTGGGAACTAAATATCAATCGTTCCCTTGAAATTCCATCACTTAATTGAAAGTTGATCATGCGTGCAAGTTTAGGCAGGGTCACTATAACTCATATTCTTTACATAGAGTGGGTATATTATGAAAAAGTTTTCTCAGGTTTCTCAAATTACTCCAGAATTAAGTTTCTAATATATACGTGCAACCACAAAGTTCCATTTTAAACCAAAAATTATTTGAAGATTTCTTGATATTTGGGTTTTGTAGCTGGTCACTCAAAAATCTATGTGGCACCTTAATTTGGACTGACAGATGTTTATGAGCAATGAATGCTATAAGTTGTAGCATCTTTTTATTATTATTATTATTTGAAATAATTTCAGTTCATAAAAGATGTCTATACATTACTAGCCATTTGACATCCTATAGTATCAATTTTGGGGCCATGCAGTACCCCATTGAAATTTGCAAGATTCAGACATAGCGGCCATTAAAACATGACTGTAATTCATTCAAAACTAGGAGATGATTGCACGATTACTTGTGAAAGATACTCTACTGTAGTGTATACACCGATCCGATATACTGTAAACAATGTTTGTAAAAACAGTCATAAATTTTCCAATACGTTCATATTAAGTTCAGTTAACCTCAACACAGCAAGACATTTTAAATCTACGAAAATTATGTAGAATAATATGTGCCTGGGTGGGATGTTTGCAAGTCGTGAACCCCAAACGCGACAGGCGCAGCTCTAACTTACCACGTATCAAATGTCTTTCTTCCCATGCGCAAATTATAAGTACTTAGTAAGTCATATTACTTCCTGCAGTTCTGTACAATTATTTCTAGGTACTTACTATTAAACTACTTAAAACTTACTATTAATACCGATGTAATAAACTAAATTCTTGCCTATCCTTTAAGAAAGATTTCAAGCAGAATTTGTGCAGCAAGTGTTGCTTCATTATTACATAACAAATCGTTTTAACTTATCAACAGAATAATTAGAAATTAACTCCGCCAGAACGCCCGACTCGGGTATTTTTTATTTCAATGTTTTTGTGTTTATTTCATGAAGGTCACTGTCCGTTCCGGCAGTCTAGAATTCTAACGAAATAGGAACGAAGTAGGATCTAAAATAATCTGGCAATTAACAGTAGGAGGGTAAAAGTTATGGTCATTTTGCGCGATAAAAAGGTTGTATCGTTTTGACGAGTACAGTAGCTAGGCCGGACCTGCCATGCAGTACCACATTGTACAGACATAATGTATACCTTATGTACCGAAAAGCGTTTGTTTGACCATTGACGCTCTTCACAGGGTAGGGTCGGTCGGTCGGTCGATGTTTTGTACTTTATGATCTGACCGGACCGATAGTTGACTATCGGCAAAATATGGATCGGCAAAAATGTCACCAATCTTCTGAAATGCTTTAACCGATGTCTCCAGAAAAAACTACTACTTGGTATACATTGCAATGTTCTGGTATAAGCTCACAGATAAACAAGACTGTGATTGGACAACAATGTTATCATCTCTATTACATCCGAAATAATACATGTTACGAAAACAAGCCATTGAATATCTGTGTTTTCTCCCGCTAGAATGCCACTTAATTGTTTGCAGTACAAGAATGCAGGGTTTTCCGGCCCTCTAAGCTGTATATACAGATCATGTAATACAGGCAAACATGCATTATTTGTAACCTATAGACACATTTTGGGGGTTATTCTGTCTTTCAATGCATGTCGTCTTGAAGTTTCAACTGGTAAGGATTGCATAATTGTTGAATATGCAAAGTTAACAAATATTGTTTGACTATACTGTATATGTCTGTCTAGTTCGCACGAATCTAAGACGAAATATTTTACTATACTTATAGTATAGGCTGATTTTGAAATGGAAAGAAGTTCAATATCAGTCAGAGAGCAAGTTTGCCGATATTGATATGCAACCGATAACACCTATATCGGCCGATACAGAAATTGAAAACTGATAATCGGCACAACACTAACACGAGAAACTTTATTACGGGTCTTCTGAAAATGTACGATATTTATTGCACTACATTTTGTCATGTACCATATTGTAAGTGCAAATATCAGCGAAGCCAAACGATTCAAGAGAGCAGTGATATTACTGCATGCAATGGCCTATATTATATGCTTGAAAATGTTGAAAGCAATAAATCAAAGGATATTTAATACTTTGTTTATAGGTTTGCTGGAGAATTCCAGGGCCAGTTGGACTTTTATGGCCCTTTCATGATTATTTGAGCTTTATTGCTATATTTTATGACTTAAATTTATGCTTGAAATGATTGCCATTCAAGTTGAACATGATATCCAAGGTCATTAAAACCTCTATTACAAAGTTTTGTGTCATCTAGCTATGTTAGATACATAATTCTATATGCATGAATAATTCATTATGCATCTGCTTTACAATTACGTGCATAATTCATTTATCCGTTTTGTAAGCATATACTTCATTAAGTATCTGCTTAACATGCATATATTCATTGTGCATTGTGATCTGCTTTACATGCACATTTAGTTTGTAATGTCTCTACTGTTCATGTATATGCATTGTGATGTTTTATAAACATATATCATTATTCATTACATTGTGTTATATATAAATTACATTGTGTTATATGCATAGGCCTAATATATTATGCATGTCTGTTTTAAATGCATAATTTATTATGGATTTTCAGTATATATAAATTCTTTATCATGTTATACATGCATAATTCATATACATCATCTTATTTATATGCATGAACACTGCATCTTAGTATTATGTGTTATTCCGTCATGTAGCAATTCCTCAGACAATAAAGAGAATGTGCCTACTACTTTAAGACTATACATGTATTCAACATTGATGACTAATTCATTTAAATTACTCACAAGTTTGAAAGTAACCTAATCTCAAGAGAATGTTTTTGTCCAAATCCCTCTTGCATCTTCATTGAATTAAATGGAATCATACAGTTACAAATGTATAAACTCATAGCAATGGTCATTACTAGGATGAACAAATAAATTTCAGTTGAAATTAAATTGGAACCGAATGGAACCGGTGAAAATTTTATCAAAATCCCATTGTAAACCATACAGGTCTGATGAATGAAACCATTTGGAAATGTATAAATGGAACTGCTCCTGCATGTGAGAGTTAACTGGAAACAAATATTGCTCACAATTTATATCCACGATCAAAATGTTCTGTTCGGGCGCATGCAACAGTTTTCAAGACAAATCTTTAAACACAAGTTTGAACCATTTTACATTCGGAAAACATGACCTTATAGGACCTTTGCAGCTGGAACTAGCTGGTAAGTGCCTTCTAACCCCCCCCCCCAACCCCACCCCTTGTCATTTGCCACACTGCATCTGATCATAAACGCAATAGACTAGCCCCACCCACTAGCCCAGGTGGAAATTGGTAAATTTATGTCCTTCACTGTCAGAATACTCTGAGATTTTGAAATTTATATGCACCATTCCACTCAACTCCCTACAATAGTTTGTTACATTTTGGTGTATTTTGGTTTACATTAACCACTTATCTCGATCAAAGGGTATTTTGGGCCACCTAGCCTAGCTGAACTGCTGAAAAGATCAGGTTACATTAGGGAGATCTGCTCTACATTTAAGAATTATTAATAACAACCTCCAGGTGACATATATGATTGACAGCCTGTTTGGGCAAGAAAATCCACTGATGTATTATCACCTAATGGCAATATCTTTGATTCATATACTAAGTGCTTCAATCAGCATATTGAGTTGGAAGTAATGGATATTAATTGTACGCAATTCCTCTCTTATATGAACTTATATAGTGAAACACATACAACAGACGTTACATTTGTCTCTGGCACTTAGCACTATCTTATAGTGGCACCTGCGGTTACATAGAGAATATATATTAGAGAAATTATACCAATTATAGTAATGAATATTACTCTATATATTCACTGTTTAATTGTATCCCTCAAATTAAAAAAAAAATTAAAACAATTTGCAACAATCATGATTTACTCCTCAATTGCAAATTGCTTCCTATGAAAGGGTTTTAATTGTCACAATTAGTTCTTCATATTTCTGAAATCTACAGAAATTATACCATATACCACTCAAACAACACCAAAGCTGCATTATACAGTTCCAACAACTAATTAATTATCGTCCTGTTCAATATGCGCAGTTTTATTTACTGTACTGTAAGCCATTAATTAGACACGTTTCCGCATTCATTATACACGTATTGGCTTAATACACTTGTATCTCATGTAACGTATTACTGTATGTCGTGGTGACAAGAGCGTTATATAGTGACAGCTGGTGGGTCCAGGATTTAGATAAATGGAGGGGGCCGGGGGAAATGAAGAATCCACCTGGGAATTAATCAAAACTAGGGAATATACCAAACTGTGGAAGTCGTATCAGATTAACGCCCATGAGACTAAAACCGAAGAATTTCGGTATAGCGCCACCACTCTCTCAGACGGATACCGAGATATCTCGGTATGGCTATATTTAGATTGTAACTAGGTGCATTTTGTTTTCATAGCAACAGGATTCAAGAACTATGATTGGTTCATTGCCGATGACGCTTATAATGACTCGTGGGGAATTCCCAGACACAACTGTGCGTCCATTCATCAACGGAAATATACCGTGCAATTTGATGATGATTTCCTGTGTTGTGTTTGAAACTTTTCCTTTTAAAGATGGCGTCGTCTTTGAATTCCATGAGATTCGGACAGATAGATAAGCACAATTTTG
>JAODAG010322173.1:0-11543 GCA_027574785.1 Orphnurgus asper | reverse complement strand
GGTCCACTTACTTGCTTGTGCATCTGAACCTGTCGCAAAGCACGCAAGAACAATTGATAAAATCAGCCATATTCGACTGATTGGTCCAGATCTGCTGCTAGGCGATGCCATGGAAACTCCCATGATTAGCTCCCTGGACGGACGGAGCTGTTTCTCGCTGGCAGGGTCGTGTCCTCCTAAGGTTAATTACGTGATATCCAGGTATATTAATCCTTCTTTTATTAGATTCCCCCGTAAATGATAACTCGACTTCTCAGCAGTCGATGTGGTACATATAAATGTCATCGGTATACAGGCAACGTGCCCCCGGTACCATACGATTTTGTTTTTTGTGTGTGGCGTCTTGAGGCGACTGGAACTAACAATATGGCACAACACGGTTTTGCATGACTGCATAATTATTACAAGGAGGTTATATAAGACACCGCCCATGATGAACTTCGGTCGGTCACAATTGAAATTTCATAAAGGATTCGTTTACTCAAGACGGTATGACACTTCAAGGAACGTCATTGTTCACGTCCACACGACGCCTCTGGAGTACGTTACCGTATTAAAGTTGTAATGTGTGCAGTCGAGCAAGATGCAAACTCGACTCAGCGTGTGTGTGTTTTTTAGTTCGTCTTATACTGAAGAAATCGGTACTGAACTTCGATGTCACCTGGCATAGCCTTTCATCGTATCGGCTTGCTTATTGATGTATGTAAAATTAATGTATAATGTAATGTATAGTGCATAGTAAATTGATACTTTGGCTGGGCTCAGAGGAGACACGGCGAGAGGACGTGTGTCGTTGGGACAATTTCAATCTCACCCTCCGTGCATGACTGCTATGCAGTCCTCGATGTAATCTCCACATGTAAACATCCGCCATGGTTCCTTGCCGGCAGTTTATGTTAAATAGCTGATAGTTCTCTATATATAGTTCTATATAGTTCTATATATGGAAAAAGCTGTCAACTGTAGATAAAAAAAAACCCACACAAGCCAATTGCACTGTTTTCTTACACGTTTTCCGTTTCCATCTGACCCGGCAGGCAGCAGTTCCCTGCTCTGAACTTTGATAACGATTGACTGGATTGCATCATAATCATCTAGAGGTCGGGGATCACGAATCCATCAGTTGATTTTCCCCGCCAACTAGGGTAGAAAACAACAACCCATCGTTACGGCGTTCCGAAGGCAAACCAAGACCAGAACACTGCAACGTACTCTCTACCACCAACATTAGAGTTACACATTGCGTGGCACTACACTCGTCCAACAATGATCTCCATGTCTTTATAAACTCTAATCGGAATAAGATTGGGGATGGGAAGAACTTTGGTTCAGTTTGGCGCGATGGTCCCGTTTGGGGTTAGAGCCCATGTTCTCTCTTGGGTGGCTTTTCTTAATAATCAGTATATTTTATATATTTCTGTATTTCAACTTTATTTTCAGAGGGTGACTCTCAGTCAAAACAATTAAGAGGTTTAGTAAGCCAAAGCAGTGGCAAGAAGATACAATTATAAAGAAACGGCAATAAAATAGAATGAATCAAAGATATAAATAAAGATAAAACTGAGTTAGTGCATGTCAAAAGAGGATAACGAAAAACAAAAATAGAAAAAACAATTATAATGATATTAATAATATTAATAATTTATATAAAATGCATTAGCGGATAGTTCATTCGATTCTTTGGCAGCAATGAACGAGAACTTTCTTTTTGAAAGTCTGTTCCCCCCCCCCCCCAGACAAATAATATAGACCAGATGATGACGTATATCTTAAAGCATTGTTATGAACATTACTTGTGTACTGGAACATTTCTTTCATAAAATTTGGGGAAAGGTCATTCAACGATTTATGTATAGGGCCGTTTAAGTCGTTGGCAAAATATGGACCAACCAAGTTTATTAAAGAGATCAATCTTTCTTCGTTTCAAGGTTTTAAATTATTTCAATATTTTCCTTGCTCAATTGTCGTCACATCGCTGCCGTTTGGTTTTGGAGTTCGGGGTTCTTTCTTTCTCACCAAACGCCTACTGCCGCCATGCCGTGTTACTAGGCCTAATATTCATAGAAAAGTAGGCTCACTAAATTTTGTTTTATGTTTTATTTTTGTATACGATATTGGCTTATATAACCAGTCGTATAATTATTACTTGTAGCTATGGCTGTCATGCAAGTTTACGTCCATCAACCTTCCTTAGAGCAGGGAGCTCCACCTCTTAACTTGCTTAGAGTTCAAGATCGTGTGTGGGTGGGTGAACAAGCTAGCGACGGACAGGTCGAACAGCTTCACCATAATATAACTCTCTACTAAGCAATAATATTTACGCTTCGGTGGGTTGAATATACAGGCACGCCTTTGGTGTTTTGCTTTGCTGGCTGGTAACGCGTAGTAAAGGTTAATGAATAATATTGCAGAGGGGAACCACTGCGGAAATAGTGCACGCTAAGGTAATAAATCAAACTGTTGAGAACCGCTATGGAAATCATCGCGGGCAGTGGAAACTAGGCTCCCAATCCTGTCGCGACCTTCTGTTCGTGTCAGATCGCCAGGTTGTTGTATTATAGTAGGCCTATCATCATACTAGGCTAGCCGGTAAACATAACTGGACAAAGTATACAGTCATAGTCAACCCACGCACTAAAGATGGGACCAGTACCGTGTACACTGGCTGTATTATACCAGGGAGCTGCCTCTAGAGCCGGCATTCTGTGGGAGCCTAGGTTTTTAATTCTCGGCCTTTTGGGCTAAGATCATGTGTAGTCATGATCTGCTGTGTTAATTAAGGACGGCCCGCACTGGGTTAATGGTGGGGCAATGCCCTCCAACAGAGCCGTGCGCTACACTGTTAAGTGGCACTACACCCGCCCATGTGATCTTTAGCCTTTGCCTGTCCAATCGAAATAGGATTTGGGCTGAGAAGTGGGTCAGTTTGGCTCTTGAAGCCGTTGGCATATGCTGCCGGTTAATTGTTTTAGTTTAAATCCCAGGTTCTTTCTTGGGAGGGTTTTCTTAAAACCAATAGGCTCGGCCTTCAATCATGTGTACTGAGTATTAGTTAATGTTGGCGTTACTGTCCGCTGCAACGGAGCCATGGTCTAAACATTATGTGGCACAATTGCACTAGCCCTGAATGATCTCTTGGCCTTAACAGTCCGATTGAAATAGGATTGGGGGTTGGGACGTTGGTCATTTGATATCGTTGTTTGGTTTCAGTTAGAGCCATACTATAATATAGTAACGGCTCGCCTATGAGCCGACAATTTACGTGGCACTACACATTGCCCAACGATATGCACGTCTTAAGAGTCCGATCCGAAGTAGTATTTTGGCTGGGAAGTGGATCAGTTTGTCGGAATGGCTTTCTTTAAAAAGGAGATCAAGTGTACTGTGGTGTTAAGGATGACCTTCCCCACGGTCACCCACTGGACCACATATGCAATACGTGGCATTACATTCGTCAAATGATCTACCGATTTGACAGTCCGATCGAAGTAGGATGTAGGCCGGGACTAGGAAGAACTTGATCAAATTGACCGTGATGGTGCCGATGTTGAATATCATGCTATCTGTCGCCATTTGGGTTTGAAGCCGATGTTTTTATGTTTTTTGGGGTTTCTTGGGTGGCTTTTCTTAAAAAAAACACTAGTTAATAGTGGGGTTGTCATGGGCTACACTTGGCTGCGTGGCACTACACTCACCCAATGATCTCCACGGATCTTCACCTTCCGATCAGTGGATCAGTTGGCGCGATACCGAGATAGCTGGGCATAGGCCTAAATGCTGCCTCGGCATTGCGTTTTGTCAGTGCAGTATTCGAAATAGGCCACTGGCCGTTTTGGGGGCTTTGGAAGTTAAATCTTAGATTCAGGGCAGAAGCGGACCACAGACAAATTCTCCCCCTGTAAGTCAGTAGCCGTGTTCGTTTCTGTCGTTGTTAAGTTAAGCCCTATGTTTCTTTTAACAGGTGTTCTTTCGTGTTTATTCCCCCTCACCCCTCACCCCTCCCCCTGATGGAAAACAACCGCAGGAGAGTGGGACTATGATAGAAAGTGTTGTACATCGGGTTCGTCCAATGGAACAAGGGCTGACCGACGGAACGCAGGATTTCAACAAACATCTTCTTCTTCTTCTTGAAGCCGTAATAATTATGCTTAATTATTAACAGGCTATAAAGGACCATTCATTTACACGCCATCAAGAGGTCAATTTTAGAGGTCAATATATTATAGGCTGTACTTAATTTGATTAATTAATGTATTTCACAGTTGAAATGGATAAGCTGATTTCCTCGATTTTTTTTTTGGATGGTGCCGCCCTCCAGCTATATCTGTGGGAGAAAAAAAAATGGGGATTGATTCTTGATTCTCGTCCCTGTCAGTTTTCTATGTTATTGGCCTCGCGATTCTTCTCTTGGTTTAACAAGTGGAATTTGGCGATATAATCCTTCCACTTTCTCCGGGGATCGTGGAGGGAAGGAGAATTTTCCCCGGGGGGAGTGGAGGAAGTTTTCCCCGGGGAGGGGAAGGGAGAATTTTAACCGGCGAGGGGGAGGGAGGCTTTCCCTCGATCGGTAAAGATTAACCATTAAAATGTTCAATATAATCATTTGCCAGAAGGATTTTCTTCGGTAAAGTACGATGTAACTTTTGATATGTCAGACTTTCCGAGATTATTACCAGTGTGAATTATACAGGGAGATTGATTCTAGATCATGTGTCGTCCACACGCTCCCCACCCCCTTTCGGTATACTATCATCGGGATTGTTCTTACTTGTGTAATTTAGTGTAAATTTGCATGCACGGGGTTTAATTGTTTGTTTTACCCTTTTTGGCGAAATTTGGCTCAACTTTGAGGCTGAGAGCCTTCTAGGCCTACTTGGTGCGATTATCAGCTGCTACAATAAAATGGAGACCGGCACTCCTTGATGAAGAACGGAGGGGGAAATACATATGTACATTCATGACAAATACCGGGAGGGAGAAAATAAGGGGCATGCACGTCCCGCGTCCAATTATACTTGACAGGGGCCGCGAGGAGCTGGCAAGGGAGGGGTCCGGAGATTGTGGGGACGGGGGCAGAAGATATGGGCCCGCGAATTATAAAATCGAGTCTTTATTGCATTGACACGAAAAACAAGGTTACGTGTACTTAATAACGATGATACCCGGACCTGGGCGGTTATCGCACCATCATTTAACCTGCTAAACAACATGGCAATGTAATGTAGCCTACCGTACTACTACTACATATGGGTCCGATCCGTGACATAGGTTCCATGTAACGTTATAGGCCGTGCGCCACTGCATGCTTCAGTTTTAATGCGAAATTGAACCTGCAGGGTACACGGTACTTGACAAAGGTTTTCCCCTAAAAAGTCACCAAATAGCAAATGAGTCTATATATATATATATTTATATATCATCCGACGTGTTTTTGCGCCAAACGGAGGCTCCCTTCGGATACGCCCCTGTTCTTGCTTACCACGCCGCGAGCCGTTTTCATAAATCAAGCTTTTCCAGGGTTTGCAGGCAGTGACATGACGATCCCATTTTACGGTGGGGAGGGGGGTGGGAAGGGGAAATGTTGGAATGAAGTTTCCTTGATGCAGTTTCAATGTCTCGACTGGCCTATACTATATAGTTTGAGTGGGATGGCCGGGGGAAACTGTCTTTTACTTGGCACGTCCTACACCTCCCCCTACGTTTCCTGCTCTCCCGTTGGTTACGCGACGCGGTGCACAGGATCATTTCAGGTAGGCCTACACATGAGTGTAATATATTCGATGACTTATGCGAGCAAGTTCGCAATTTTCCAGCATCTCTACTTTAAATTGAGGCAATCCAGTCTCTACAAGACCCTTAAAAATAATACATCATACGTAGGTTACTGAGCAATCGACGCAATGGCCGTGCCGAGGCATATGTAGTCTTGTGAAATGATAAGTCATTATTTATAGCCAGGAGGTCGGTCACTCTTGCGTTCACCTGTTTTCGCACTACCCCAAAATAATGAGATACAAATAGAATTTGTTTCATCGGTTTTAGTGAGAACAAAGGCCCAGCAGTGAAACCGGTTCCAACTGTTTCCCCCCTAAGACACGCCCAGGTGTACTTGTGATTGGCTCCCCCACAGCTCAGTAATACTATTAATCCAATCACAATGCACGACGTTTTTATTACGTCACTTGATACGTGCCTTGGTACGAGATCTCTTCCAAGATCCTGCAAGCCTCGAAGAGATCTGTTTTAATCATCGAATCGAGAGGTCGTAAACATGTCGAAATTTATCTCAATAATTTATTTAACGCTGCTAACCTGAATTAAAGAGACGAAGAAAAAATCCTTTAATTAATCAACGTGAACTTTCTGTTGGGCTACTACTTTTGAAGCATCATACAAATCCCCGAGGGCAAGTCCCCGGTTGTACCTAGCTCTTGCCAGACCTACCGGGATACTATCATACAACATTTACAAGTAGTCTTTGTTACAAGACCGTACAGTATTTTATTTGTACGAGAGTGAGTGCGCCCTCAGATTAAATTTCAGTAGGTTAAAAATCAATTGTTAATACTTAGAGGGATCAGAATGAAAACGGTGAACGAAGACAGCGCCCTCTAAAAATCTATCTAATCAAACCATAGAAATAGTTAGAGGTCTCCTACATAAATAGAAATAAATAAGGCGGTCATAGGAGACCGCCTTATTTATTTCTATGAATCAAACCCTAACGTCTTGATCAAGACCAAGTCACATTCTGCCGCCGTTTCGTGTCCAGGTTTTTTTTTATCTTGGATGACTTTTATTATACAGAATGATGAGACTTCGAGCGTTCGATTCGTTGCAGCGCCGCTCCGATTGTAATGTAGAGGGCGTATGATCGAATTACAAGCAGGAAAATCCATAGAAATAGAAAATCTCATTGGGACAGAAACGGGAGTGAGGGCAGCAAAGCGGTGATGGAGACTATTTTGACAATGTTTTTTATAGGATATATATATATATTTTTTTATAGGATATGTATAGTTATATTGGGTACAATACTACCGTTTTCACTGTAAGCGATCACTTTACATATTAAATATTTAACCAACTTGGTCAGAAGCATGGGAACTGGTAAACTGAATTGATAGGCGACTTTTTGTCAATTCAGTATTTACGGACCTTCATTTCGCAAGATAATGAATTATAAAGAAAACACCCCCCTCCCCCGGCCTTTTTCGGCTAAATAGAAGTAAATCGTGAAAATGTCTTGAATGAGGCAACATTTTGACGTAAAAGTTGGAAGACCGTGATTCAGCATGCCGGCGGTATGGCGGGCTTTGTCTGATAGTCACTGCCGTAGTTATACTAGTAATTATCTAAACATTATACTTGTGAGTTTTGGTTTATTATACACCAACTACACTATGTCCATGTTGATTGGTGTAAGGTAACATTGACCCTCCTCTGATGAGATCACGGTGTTGACTTCATGCATGTTTCGATAACCAATCGATCTACCTGGCCATTCGCAGGGATGGCCATTTCTTGTCGTGTTTTATTGAGTCCACTGAGTTCAATTATCCAAGAAGGAAACATTGCGCACAATTGGAATGCTACAAAGGCATTTCACTAGTGGCAGCTCCCTGGTTTGAACCGGTCATCTTGACACGAGTCTTCAATGTTGAGCAGTCGTTCCTAAATCGCTACAATTTTCGTTTTCCTCGACAACATTCCAACTGGAGATGTTGTCATATTTTTAGAGCTGACAATGGCAGGACAATCCCATATGGTGAAGAACATCCATGGGAGATGGCTAATCTGTAAATGAATGCACCGCCCCCCCTTCCCCACACACACAGTGGTTGAGGCCTGCACCGAATGCTGACCAGAGTGAGACATCGAACAGTGGTGGATGACCGGGAGGGTGTGCCTATTTGACTTTGGGGTGGGGGTTGCTGCAGGATGGATGGGTTTTTGGGAGCCTGCCGGGGGGTCAGTAATTCCCTCACACTTCATTAGAAGGTTAACCAAATTTAGTTATCAACAAAAATATGTGCAATATATTATATTTCAATCGTATACTACTCAATTGACTGACGCATACTTATACAGCAAATCTAATATCAGTCACACAAGATACTGCTGTACATATGATATATATTTACAAACGTATGTACTACATGCATGCTTTTAACACATCTCTCATTAAGCATATACTTAGATATCTGAAGGCATGATATCACTTTGTGCCCCCCCCCCCAGATATCTGGTTCAGTTCATGTTCTTCTGAGGACTTGTTACCAATGTATTGTATTAACTGCACATCCACCCATCCCCCACGTGACTCTCTCACCAGGTAGAGACGGTTGCATATCAGCAATCAGTATGTTTCTGCAAACTAGGTCTCAATGTCTTTCTCCAATAAGCGAAACTTTGCTCCTTGTAGCTTAGGGGTTAAACTGCCTTATATTTCTCAGTGCAGCTGGAAAACGCCCTGTAAACTAATGTATATAAAAAAGAAAGAAATAATAATAATAATGAAAACATAATAGACAATACTTTTGTAGTAGTTCCGTGACTGATCTACTGTTGTTCAACACAGTAAGGGTTAGGAAGCCTCATAAAGAAACCATGTCCTTCTTGATCGTGGATGAACACAGCTTTAACGAGTCTTCGACAACTTTCTCAAAGACCGAGGGAAGTGAGAGCAACCTGTTCATCACCACTGCTGCATCGATGCTGAGTGCACAGTTATTGCAACACCAATGAACTCCGCCCAATGAAAATCGAACAAAACAGGATTGGGGACTGGGGGGTGAATGCTTGCTTGTGCCTAAACTAAAATTCAGCCCATGCTCTTACTTGGGTGGCTTTTCAAGCATGAATTGTATGGATAGATGGTCAATGATAAACCTCGCCAAAAGCAGGCATCCAAAGACTTCCTGCTGTTACTCGAGGTAAAGTATGTATCAAATGGTTTGCTGCTGCCTATTGTCATTCCCAACTCCTAGTACTCATTAATCATTCTTCAGGAGAGCTTTCTGTAATACAACAGATGTATGTGTTAGATCAAGTAGCCTAGTGTAAAACGCAGTATATTTTATATACTCTTTGATTGCGAAGAGTTGATCGATACATATTCACATCTGTGCTACAGCTACCATTTATGAATCAGGTACTGAAAATGATTAGGAATTATTGTGCTTGCAAATTTAGCCTAAGGTTTTAACAACCATTACAATTAAACAATTGAATTTGCTTTACTTTCAAGAAGCATCACACAATGTTTATTCAGGTAATAAGGAATAATCAATAAAAGTAAATGCATAATTGGGGTTTTAAGATGGCAACCGTTGCTTCTGATACCTTTGTCAATCACAGCTGAGCTTCCAAAGAACAGGGTATGAGACTATGAGAAGGATTGCTTTCCAGCTGAGTCCCTTGCAAATGGATGTTACTAACAGTAGGAGACCCATCATTATTACTACAAGCTTTCTGAAAATAAACAAGCCATGTTTTTGAAATGTCTTTGTAGTGGTGCAGCCTTTTGTCAGCTTGATCCTACAATGAAGAAGAAATAATTAAAATTTCACAATGAGTTTGGTTTCTTTTACTTCTTTCCTTTTCAGCTATCCAACCAATCTTACCATACAAAAAAAATGTAGGTTATCTATACTAAGCTTGTTGTAGGCTTAGTACATAGTAGAGAAGGACTAGCGTCTGTTTGGCTTCCAGTGTCTTTGATAGTTTGAGGTTGTGTGTCCTTCCTGGCCTACTAAACCTAGCCTATATCTTTCTTTAGCACAGAAGAGTTCGCCGTCACAGTAATCGCTTGAGCTTTAGTCCGAGTCATTGATAAGGCATTGGAGGACTAACTTAGTATAACCAAGGATTTTTCTAACTCTTAACTTAGTATGTAGGCTAGTAATAGTACCGTGAAAAGTTTTACTAAAAATTCCCCTATCCTGTAGTTGATCGTAGACGAACACTTGGGAGTACATTTTGGAGGTTAAATATCACTGTTATTACTGTACAAAATACTAAAATAGTAACATATTTAGTATTTCGTGCAACAGGTGTCTATACTTAAGCTGGGGTTACTTGTTACATCAAAGGCATCATCCGTAAAAAAAAGAACCGTAAAAAAAAGAAAAAAGAGTCGATCCCGTATTATACTACTAGGTTAAAAATAGCAATCTATTTTTTTTTCAAATTAAAACAAACACTCATTGATATGGAGATGTAAACAAAACAAAAAACCCCACTAAATTATTGGAAATATATATACTAAGTCGCTATAAAAAAAATCATTTCTATTCCTGTCCTAAGGGAGGGACATACACGATAGAACTAAGTTAGTAGTAATACGAGCACACACTTATCCTTCCTGCGTGTACAACACAGAATAGAATCAATCACTTTGCATACCCGTTAGTACGTTACGGACTAACACTGTGTCAGTTGTGTTGCGACTTACATTCCCTGCAGTCGGAAAGGGCGAAGTTGCTGCCCCATTCAAGTCTTGTTTGTAATTTTTTTCCCCCCAGGGTCAAATGTGATTATTTTCGTATTGTAGAGAGACAATCTTCGTATAACATGCTAAATTTAAGATGGTGTTGCTTGTGGACTTTTTTGACCGAACATACTTAAGTTTACTGTGCTGTGTTTAAAATGTACAGTCAGAGAAAGCTTAGGCTAAACTAGGCTATGCAGTGTAGTACGTACTAAGTGAGGTATATATAAAAACAGTGGCCTAGCGTTTGTTGCGGGCTCTTATTAATTCAAGTTCAAATCTGACCTGAGCCCACTTTAGTTTGGGCAAGAAAAACACCCAAAACGACAACGAAACGATGTCTATTATGAACCCGTTTACTCCGCCGATTGTCAAACGTTTGTTAGGATGGAGGAAAGATGACAGCGACGATGATCAATACTCCTTGAAAGCTGTAAAGAGTCTAGTGAGGCGATTGAAAAAGACGGGAGGTATCGAAGAGCTAGAAAGAGCGATCTCCACGCAAAGTAGCGGAACGAATTGTATCACTATACCGAGGTGAGATAGACTGAGTGTAACTGTACCAGTCAGTAACATTGACACTGACACATACAAGTCGCATTCGAAATGATTTTTCCTAATGTTAGACTAGATTCTAGAGTAGACCACATCACTAGACTAGAGCATTCGAAATGATTTTTCTTAATGTTAGACTAGATTCTAGAGTAGACCATATTAGAGCATTCGAAATTATTTTTCTTAATGTGAGACTAGATTCTAGAGTAGACCATATTACTAAGAGTAGAGCATTCGAAATGATTTTTCTTAATGTTAGACTAGATTCTAGAGTAGACCTTACTTAAGCTGAGTGTAACTTAAAGTTAAACAGTAATACTACAGTACCAGTCAGTAACATTGACACTGACACATACAAAATGTCGCATTCAAAATGTTTTTGCTTAATGTTAGACTAGATTCTAGAGTAGACCGTACTTACAGCGACTGTTACATCTGAAGCTTACTACATTGGAACTGAGACGTCTTCGGGGTGATCTTTTGCAGGTTTTTAAAA